>JARQOC010001855.1:0-33814 GCA_033576535.1 Allobates femoralis | reverse complement strand
TTAACCTTCACAGTTCCAAAACCTTAGAGATCCTTCACTCTGTGGGTTGGATTCCAAACCTCAGGAAGTCAGAACTTCTTCCCTCATCAAGGAGAAGATTCCTGGGAGTCCTGTTAGATTCCAGCAAACATCTTTCATTCCAAAGGAACATCAGGGATCAGAAAACCCCAACCTTGAGAGCTATGTCATTACTCGGATCAATGACAGCTTGTATCTAGTCGGTGGCCTTGGCTCATCCTCACTCAAGACTTCTGTAGGAACACATTTTGAATTCCTGGAACAGACATCAAGATTCACTGAACAAAAGAATCAAGATTCCAGGTTGGGTGAAGGCTGCGCTCTCCTGCAGGTTGAACTCCAAGAATCTTCAAAAGAGGATAGCTTGGAATAAAGATCCTCTAATTACAGTTGCCACCGATGCCAGCATAAGAGGTTGGGGGGCTATGGTGACACAGACTTCGTTCCAGGGCAGATGGAGTCAAGAGATCAGTATCGGGTCCTCCAATTTCAGAGAACTAAAAGCAGTGGAGGAGACGCTCAAAGATGCAGTTAACCTGATTCAGGAGGCATACATCAGAGTCTTTTCAGACAACATGACCACAATTGCCTTCCTTCGGCATCAAGGGGGTACGATGGTGGACAGCTAGAAGTTAGTTGCTAGCTGAATATTCTCCTGGCAGAAAAACGCCTATCTCCATCAGCAATTCACCAAAGAGGTTCTAACAAAACTCAAGCAGACTTCTTGAGCAGGAGAGGTGTCCATTCAGGGGAATGGAGCCTGAATCAAGAGGTTGTTCAGTCTCTGGTATCAAAATGAGGTCTCCTGGAGGTAGATCTCTTTGCCAGTCAACTACATGCAAAAGTGACATCATTCTTCTCACTAGACTGCAGGGACAAAGCCCTGGTGTTAGACGCATTTGCACACCCATGGGACTTCAAACTAGTGTATGTATTCCCTCCGGGCCCTCTTCTGTCCTGGACCATTCAGAAGATTCGACTAGACAGAGAGACTGCAATCTTGGTAGCCCCACTGTAGCCCAAGAGGTCCTGGTTTGAAGCAATCTCAAAGCTCTGCCTAGAGGGTCCAATTATGTTACCATAGGTCAACAACCTCCCAGGGTCCACTCTTCCACTCAGATTCGCAATGGTTAAACCTAGCAGCAGCCTGTTGACTGAGCCTGAAATCCTAAGATCCAGGGGTCTCTCGGATAAGGTTATACAGACCCTTCAACGAAGCAGGAAATCGGTGACCAATGCCATATATGATAAGATATGGAAGAAGTTTCTTTCCTGGTGTGCATCTCACAGTCCTGATCCCCTACATCCTAATGTAGCCCAGATCCTAGATTTTCTACAGAAGGGATTGGAGCTTGGCCTAGTACTCTCAAAGTGCAGGTTTCCGCTCTTCTCTCCATCTTCGATGAAGATCTGGCTTCTCATCGATGGATTAAGAGGTTTATGATCTCAGTGCTCAGGCTACATCCCAGGAGTCAGATCCACGTGCCTCCCTGAGATCTGAATGTGGTTCTCAGGTCTAACTCTCCTTTCCTCTATCAACCTATAATCTCTCCTATAAGACTGTATTCCTGGTGGCGATCACTTTAGCACAAAGGGTTGGAGAACTTATGGCCCTCTCTATCAGAGAACCCAACATGAAGGTGACCGAGGAGAGGATCACCCTTCGTCTAGATCCCTCTCGTATGACAACATTGATGTACAATAAAAAGTAAAGATGTTTGGAAGAAGTCTAGGAAAAAAACAAAAGTGCAAATTTTAAAAAATAAACCTGTCCTAAATGGGGATATACATTTCAGGTGCCAATTTACTTAGACCAGTGTTGTTTACGCCAGTCTTGATTTCAGGATGTGCTTGAGTCAGACGCTCCTGATTCATCAAGAATCACTCAGACGAGTGGTGTACCGTGTGTGTGTGTGCACTTTGCTGAAAATCCTACTCCACTCCCTGCATAGTAGCATTGTAGCGTAGTGAATGCTGCTGTTTGTTATGGATTTGAAGAGCGGCAGTTTCTACACTCTATTCCGCCACATATTCTCCCACTTTGACATGCTTGCTGTGTCCCCTACATGGTATATGGTAAAAGGTGCTCTGGTCATATGAGACCAAAGTAGAACTTTATGGGCCGTATACAAAACACTATCTGTTGGGGGAAGTTGCGACCCCTTGCACATTTACCGCATCTGCCGCCTAACGGCCGAACTTGCTGCGAGCCCCATGCATTGTCTACAGGGCTTGCGGCAAATACGGTTTTGCTGCGATCCAGCAAATTCGGCAGTTGTGGCTGTGAAAAAAAACGCGGCTAGCAGTGTTTTGTTTTTTTTGCACCGCCGCAAGTACCAGATCTGTCTCATCCGTCAGAACTGCATTTGCCGCAGCCGACTGCAAGCCCCATAGACAATGCATGGGGCTTGCCGCAAGTGAGGCGTTAGGTGGCAGATGTGGTAAATCTGCCGGATCTGCCACAATCAGCAAAAAACGCTGATGTGAAAGGGGCCTTACAATGCACTTCACCCTAAAAACACCATCCCAACTGTCACAATGGTGGAGGTAGCATCATGCTGTGCGAAGGCTTATCTTCAGCATGGACAGGGAAGTTGATCAGAAGTGATGGGAACATGGATGGAGCTAAATATAGGGCAATTCTGGAGGAAACCTGTTATATTCTGCAAAAGACTGGGTTGTAGGTTCACCTTCCAGCAGGACAGTGACCTTAAACATACTGCCAGAACTACAATGGATGAATATGCTTTGCTATAAACCATGTGTGTGAATAGCCCATTTACAGTCCAGACAGGTATCTCATCGAAAAATCTGTGGCAAGACTTAAAAATTGCTGTTCCCAGACATCTCCATCCAATCTCACTGAGCTAGAGAGAGTTTGTAAAATAGAATGGGTAAAAATTGAATCTACTAGATGTGCAAAGCTGGTAGAGACATCCCACAAATGACTTGCAGCAGTAATTGCAGAGAAAGGTAATTCTACGAAGTATAGACTCAGGGGGCTGAATACAAATGCACATCACATTGTTCAGATTTATATTTTAAAATATATAGAAAACCAAGTATCATTTACTCTACACTTCACAAATACTTGCTACTCTGTGTTAGCATATCACATGAAAACCCAATAAAATACAATTAAGTTTATTCATGTTGTATGATGACTGTTTGAAGGCTCTGTATACGTTTGGGTTGGGATGACTTTAATGTGTTTGTTTCCTATTGCTGGAGGGACACACTGTGCAGGACATGTAGGTAATACATACAGAGCTGCACAAAGGTCACTTTTAACGTAATGAGCACAAATCTTGTACATGTTGATATGAGCGCTGTCTGGAGATCTGTCTGTGTTTATATCCATATACACTCATAAAATGTGATTGCATGATGGCAAATAGCAGACCCAGACAGATTATATTATTATGGCTATGGATATTATACACATTTTATTTTCCTAGTGTCAACAGTTTAAAAAAAAAAAAAAAAAAAAAAAAATTGTAATGATTCTGCATACATTATACCTTTAAGGAAAATCTGTCACCGGGTATTTGCTGCTCTCGAAGTAGCATAATAAAGGGACAGAGACACTGACGCCATTATTGGTTTCTACAGTTTTGATGTAAATCACTGTGTTCTCTACTGCCGAACTACTAGAATGCTGAGCTCTGTATAACCCACACCACTGATTGACAGGTTTCTGCCTATGCAATCAGTGGTGGGGGGGTGAGGTGATAGAGAGCTCATAAATATGGAGAGCTACATAGCAGTCTGATTAAAGAGTGATTTTATCAGCAGCTAAAATGCAATGTAGAAAGAGTCTAGCCCTTGTTTTCCTGTGTCCTGGTTGCATAGCAAGGCAGACTAGCCAGTGATCCTGCTCTGTGGCCTAGGTCAGCAGATATTGCCTTTTGTTAAGGGTTCTTGATGGTGGGTTTACACGCCACGATATCGTTTCGATATCGCAACTCAATGGCGCGGGAGCGCGCAATTAGTGCACGTTCCTCCCGCATCGCATTGAATGTTTACACGCTGCGATATCGTATTACAACGTCCGTGCGATGTCACCGCCTCCCAACCCAGGATCGCATAGTTAACATGGGAGTGAATGGGTGACGTATGAAATCGCATCGTAATTGGGCGTTTACACAGCACGATCCGGCTTCAATCGCTATGCAATATCGGGGCATTGAATAGCACGCTCATTCGATCCCCGATATCGCATTGACATCGTTCCTGCATCGTATTGGACGTTCACACCATACAACGCAGGAACGATATCGGGTCCAACGAGCGAACCACGTGACTTTTGATTGAAATTGTACTGCGATATCGCGACGTGTAAACCCGCCATCACACACTGCAACATCGTTAGCGATATCGCTGAAACATCACAGGTTTTAACTTTTGTGACATAACAGCGACCTCTCCAGCGATGTTGCAGTGTGTGACACGCATCAGTGACCTGGCCCCTGCTGTGAGGTCGCTGTTCGCTACAAATCGTTCAGGACCATTTTTTGGTCCTTGGTCTCTCGCTGGTTAGCACGCATCACTGTGTGTGACAGCAAGAGACCAATGATAAGCGACCTCCCAGCCAATGCCCAGAGCTGCACATTAGATGCTGGGCACTGGTAACCGGGGTAAATATGGGGTAGCTAAGCAGCGTGCTCTGCCTAGTTACCTGTTGTTTACCCTGGTTTCCAGCGTCGTCCCGCTTAGCCCAGCCTGTAAGCGGGAGGACGCTGGTAACCAGGGTAAACAACAGGTGACTAAGCAGAGCGCGCTACTTAGCAACCCCATATTTATTTTGGTTACCAGTGATCTTGCTGCTGACTGGTCGATGGTGAGTCTACCTGTTTGACAGCTCACCAGCGACTGCAGAAAGACTTTCCAGCGATCCTGGCCAGGTCGGATCGCTGGAAAGTCTCAGCGTGTAAAGGGGCCCTTAGTCCATTGAAAGCTGCAGAGTTAGCGCTATAATGATGAGCTAGAATAGAATAGGGAAAGAGTCCAACATCGCACTGAGCTATTCAGCAGTTGTGAGTATCGTCACATTATATGTGATTCTTCCAAGTGTAAAGGTTTGATTTTGACCAGTCACCCCAGATAAGCAACCTTTGTCCACACAGTGATCTAAAGAAGTCTGAAATCCACCATCTTTTACCATTCGTACATGCTGCTGCTTTACACTGCAGCTTTGCTTTTTTTGATCAGCTACTGAATAATTCTGAACCACAAGCAATTAACTGAACACTAAGGGTATGTGCACACTGGCCGGGTTTGTGCAAGTTTAGCAGCGGAAAGCGCCAGTCGGTTTCAATTAGTTTTATGTAAATTTATGTTAATCCAAAAGCGGCTTTTGGGTTAACATTAAAACCTTTGGAAACCGACACCCGCTGTGCACACACCGGCGGTTTACATATGCTCATCTGTTGCTAAACCGCTGGATTCCCAGCGGGTTAGCAACGAATGTGCATGTTCTATAAACCGGCCGGTTCTGCAGCGGCTGCAAGCAGAATCATGTGCTGCTTCCAGCCGCTGCATACACGCCGCCGCTAACCCGCTGTGCACCCGCCCGGCACCCGCCGCACATACCCGCCAGGAAGCCGGTGGACGGCTGCAGAGCTTCCTGGCAGGTCCGCCCAGCCGCCGCCGGCCCTAACCCGCCTACCAGTGTGCACATACCTTTAAGGTACCGTCACACGCAGCAATATTGCTTGCAATTTCACTGGCAATTTGCTGGTTACAGTGAAATCATGGACACATTGTTACATTTTGTGGCTGTGTACAAATGTAACAATGTGTCCATGATTTCACTGCAACTAGCAAATTGCCAGTGAAATTGCATGCAATGTTGCCGCGTGTGACGGTACCTTAAGACCACGTGCACACGTTCAGTATTTGAGTTTTTTACCTCAGGATTTGTAGGCAAAACCAGGATTGGATGATTAAATACAGGAGTGGGTGCAGGTGTTTCTATTAGACTTTTCCTCTGATTGCTCCACTCCTGGTTTTGTCTACAAATCCTGAGGTAAAAAACTCAAATACTGAACGTGTGCACGTGGCCTTAGGCCAGCTCCACACATCAGAGAATCAGACTGTTATGGTATCTCTGACCTTAGATAGCTTCATTTCTGCATAATGATACGTTTACACGCAATGATTTTTTGCTGTTGCAGCATTTTCGCTCCTATTAGGCTGCATTCACATTAGTGTTTTTGCTGAACCGTGGCCTATCCGGCAGATTTACGGCATCTGTCGCGTAACGGCTGACTTGCGGCAAGCCTCCATATGTTCTCTATGGGACTTGCGGCATGTGCAGTTTTTGTGCAATCCGGTACTTGCGGCAAGTCAAAAAACTGCTTTTAGCTGCATTTTATTGACTTTCCACAAGTGCCGGATTGCGTCAAAAAGCACATCTGCTGCAAGTCCCATAGAGAATGAATGGGGGCGATTCAGCAAAAATGCAGGTGTGAAAGCAGCCTTAGGGTGCGTTCACACGCTGATATTTTTACGCGCGCGCTCTTGCAGTTTTTGTAGCCAATATCTGGAGTGGCTGATTAGAACCAGGAGTGGCAGATTAGAACCAGGAGTGGCGCACTTGTTTCTATTTAGTTTCTATCTATTTAGACTTTTCCTCTGATTGTTCCATTCCTGGTTTTGGCTACCAAAACTGCAACAGCACTCGCGTAAAAATATGCAGCAAATACACAGTGTGTGAATGCACCCTTTGGTAAATTGTGTTCTTTGGGTTTTTTCCATTGTATTTTTTAATACATTTTTTTTTTTTTTATTTATTTTGGTGTTTTTGACCATGCTTTTGTTTTTTGGTATTTGAAGCATTCAATAAAACCTGTTTGTTTTTTCCACTTCCTGATATTTGGCTCTGATAAAACTTTATTGATAATCATGTCTGGATCACATGTGTTTTTAATGCGTTTCCAAAATGCAGTAAAAATGTGCTTTATTTATTTTTTCTGGTCATCATAATGGGAGACCCAGACAATGGGGTTTAGGGCACTGCCCTCCGGAGGTCACACTAGGTACTACAAGTTTGTAGACACCGCCCCCTCCGCTTATAAACCCCTACCGCAGGGAACATCCTCAGTTTTAAACTTAGTGTGCTCGGAGGATCACGCTTTGCTTGCACTTCACTGCATTCTCACTACTTTCGTGATGGCGTCTGAAGACAAGGTAATAAGGTCCCAGTCGGGACCGGTGACAGCCTCCCCGCTCACCCTTAGTGGCACACGCTGGTGGAGGTACCGGAGGGCCTAGGGCCTGGACACCTGGTGTTCTCCCGGTACGCTGTTACACTCCTCTCCATCCCTCTCTGGGGGGCTCTGGTGAGTGGGAGATGGGAGCCTTGCACAGCTCCGCTCCGTCCGAGGCCTCCCTAAATGGTGCTTACAGACCGGACTGGAGCCAGCCCAGTCCGAGGCCTCCCTAAATGGTGCTTACACTCCGGACTGGGCTGAACGGCCCAGTCTGAGGCCTCCCTAAATGGTGCTTACACTCCAGACTGGTGCTGCACCCCCGTCCGAGGCCTCCCTGAATGGTGCTTACAGACCGGACCGGCACTGAGGCACTCTGTGTCTCCTGTGTGCCTGGGGGTAGTGTCTGGCACTTTATGTGTTTCATGACACTCAGACCGCGCGTTGCCCTCGGGCCCGCGGTTCTGCGGGTGTACCCTGTGCTGGGGTCACCCTGGCCGACCGCCCTGTGTGTCACAGGGGCTGAGGCCGTAGGCTGCGGATGTGTGATATGTATTTGCAGTCTGTGTACAATGTATTTTACACTGTTTCCCGCCCTGCGGGCTCCAGCTCCCTCATGAGAAGGATGCTTGGAGGATGGGATGCAGCCCGTGCGGTGACGTCACCGCGGGGCGTGTGCGTGTGTTTCCCGCGTGTCTTCGGCGCCGCCCACAGTTTCTCTGTCGGCGGCCATCTTTACCCTCACTTCCCGGCTGGGAACTGTATGCAGCGTGCGTCTGCACTCCAAGAGGGGAGACCGGAAGACGGCGCGGAGGTCACACACACACACCGCTCCCTCATACCGCTTTACAGCGGTCGGTAAGCCACCGGGATCTCCGGTTTTATTGTCTGCAATTGGGCTTATCTACCCCTACTGTGGCCATGTCCTCAGTTAGGAAGCTTGCTGCTAAGGCGGCCGAGGCCACCGTTACATGTGCTACGTGCAATGGAACACTGGTGGAGGGGTCCTGCAATAACTGCGGACGCCCAGAGGCCCGGGCTGGCACTGCTGAGTCAGCAGCTCCGGTGCTATACCCCGAGGTTCAGGTGATCTCAGGGCCTTGGGAGACTCAGAACAGGATCAATGAATCTCTGTTGTCTCAGCTGTCCTCCATGTCGCAATCCCTGGAGGCACTTAATAGGAGACTGGATAGCCCAGCTACTCCTTCCAGTTACCCCCGGGTGTCTCCCTCTTCTGCTGTGAGACCCCTTAAGCGGACTCGTCGTGAGGCTTCACCCGAGCTCCAGACTCTCTCTGAGGAGGAGCGTTCCTCTGATGGTGAGGAAGATGATGGGGGTTCGACTTTCGGGTCTGTATCTGTGTCTGAACCACCAGATGGGGTGGAGGATCTGGTGTCCTCTATCAACGAGACCTTACGTCTCGTGACACCCCCTGAGGAGGTGACGGTGCACCCGAAGGAGGTCTATCAATGGCTGCGGCCGGAGGCTAGACCAAGTGGCTCCTTTATGGACCATACTAATTTTGGAAGGGTGATTAGAGCCCCCAGGTTACATCCTGGGCGGCGTTATGTCCGCAAACCCAAGGACAATCGCTTCCCCTTTCCCCAGGAGGTGCTTCAGGAGTGGTCGCAGTCCCCGAAGGTGGATGCTTCCATGACCAGGATTGCTGCACGCTCCCTTTTCTCTGCCTCTGATAGCTCCTCACTGAAGGATGCTACTGATAGACAGGTCGAGCAGCTCGCCAAGTCTTCCTATGAGGCGGTGGGGTCGTCATTTGCCCCTAACTTTGCCACGGTCTGGACCTTACAAGCGATTACTACCTGCTTGGATGGTATCACTGACCTGGCAAGGTCCAGTCCAGAGGTCCTGGCACTTACCGAGAGGGCGAGGGCCTATGCGGACTACGCCAGAACGGCGACTCTGGAAACTGCCACTCGCTCAGCTGTGGCTTCGGCCAATGCTATAGCGATCCGCAGGTTGTTGTGGCTACGTCTTTGGGACTCAGATGCCACATCTAAGAAGATTCTGCAGAATCTTCCGTTCTCTGGTGACAGACTTTTTGGCACAGAGCTGGACAAGCTAATTAAGGATTCTGCTGAGTCTAAAATACCGCAGAATAAACCTAAGCCACGGTATACCGTTAAGAGGAACCCAAAACAGTGGTCCTTTCGGTCCGGCTCACAGTCATCAGCACCGTCCGCTCGCACGGACCGAGGGGGCAAGCCCGCCTCTCAGTGGCGCTCTAAGAGTCGTCCAAAGAAGCCGGCGGGGGCGGCAGCTGCCACCCCCAAACCCGCCTCTACATGACTCGCTCTCTCTTCCTGCCTCCCCACAGGTGGGGGGCCGCTTGTCTCGCTTTCAGGACGAGTGGCTACTTCACGTTCCAGATCAGTGGGTTCGAGACGTGGTCTCGCGAGGTTACAGGATAGAGCTGACGTCAAAACCGATATCCCGATTCCATCGGTCGGTCCCCTCCCCAGAAAAAGCTCAGGCCTTTTCTTTGGTGTTGGAGGGACTCCGCAGAGACGGAGTGGTGGTCCCGGTGCCTTCCGGGGAGAGGTTCAGGGGTTTTTACTCCAACCTCTTTATTGTCCCAAAGAAGGACGGATCCTTCCGCCCGGTTCTGGACCTGAAGTTGTTCAACCGCCACGTGCTGGTTCGGAAGTTCCGTATGGAATCACTGCGCTCAGTGATCGCGGCTGTGTCACAGGGGGACTTCTTGGCGTCCATAGATATCAGAGACGCTTACCTTCACGTGCCCATTGCACCGGCTCACCAGCGATGGTTGAGATTTGCAGTGGGGGAGGAACTCTTCCAATTTGTGGCGCTGCCGTTCGGCTTGGCCTCGGCTCCACGGGTGTTCACAAAAGTGATGGCCTCTATGATGGCTCTCCTGCACGTGCAGGGCCATGCCGTCATTCCCTATTTAGACGACCTGCTGGTCAGGGCGCCATCGGAACACCTCTGTCAAGCGAGCCTAGATGTGACCATGCGGTCACTGGAACAATTCGGTTGGCTCCTCAATGTTCAGAAGTCAATCTTGGTTCCGACCCAGTCCTTGACTTATTTGGGCATGGACTTCAACACGTCCTCAGCCCTGGTGTCTCTGCCACAATCCAAACAGGTGGCGATCCGATCGGGAGTGCAAGCAGTGCTCCTGTCACCACAATCATCCCTCCGTGGGTTGATGTAGCTGGTGGGTCGCATGGTGGCGGCGATAGAGGCGGTGCCGTTTGCACAATTTCGCCTCCGTCCTCTCCAGCTGGAGATACTACGCAGGTGGGACAAGAGGACGATCTCACTGAATCGGCTGGTGACACTGTCACAACCGACCCGAGATTCCCTGCAGTGGTGGCTTCAACCACATCACTTGTCGCGGGGCCGGTCCTTCATCAAACCGTCATGGTTAGTGGTGACCACCGACGCCAGTCTGAAGGGCTGGGGTGCGGTGTTCTTACACCACAGGGCCCAAGGCCTCTGGACTCTGTCGGAGTCGGCATTACAGATCAACGTGCTGGAGATCAAGGCGATCTATCTAGCACTCCTGGCTTTTCAGAGATTCCTCTCAGGACATCCCATCCGGGTTCAGTCCGACAACGCGACGGCCGTCGCTTATATAAATCATCAAGGAGGAACCAGGAGTGCAGAGGCTCTGGCCGCAGTCCACCGCATTCTATCCTGGGCGGAGGACAACAACTGCCTGATCTCCGCAGTTCACATCCCAGGGGTCGAAAACTGGGAGGCCGACTATCTGAGCAGGCAGGGGATAGACGCCGGAGAGTGGGCCCTTCATCCAGACGTCTTTCGGGACATCTGCAGCAGATGGGGCACTCCGGACGTGGATCTGATGGCCTCACGGCTGAATCATCAGGTTCCGCAATACATGGCGAGGTCATGGGACCCCCAGTCGTTGGGAGCGGACGCCCTGATCTTGACTTGGTCCAGATTCAATCTACCATATGTGTTCCCTCCTATGGCTCTGATTCCCAGGGTGCTGTGGAAAATCAGGTCGGAATGCAGGGTAGCCATTCTAGTGGCTCCAGACTGGCCCAGGAGGTCCTGGTATCCGGACCTGTGGCAACTGTCAGGCGGACACAGGTGGGCTCTTCCAGAACGCGCAGATCTGCTCGCGCAAGGCCCATTCTTCCACCTCAATTCCAAGGCCCTCAGATTGACTGCATGGCTCTTGAGGCCTGGCTGCTGACATCCAGGGGGTTCTCCCCTACAGTGGTTGCCACTATGAATCGGGCTAGAAAGCCAGTTTCCAGGAAAATGTACCACAGGACGTGGAAAATCTTTTTTACCTGGTGTGCCTCTGGGGGCCGGTCCCCGTGGCCCTTGTCCATCCCGACATTGTTGGCATTCCTACAGTCGGGTTTGGAGTTGGGATTATCCCTTGGCTCCTTAAAGGGTCAGGTCTCAGCACTTTCTGTGCTGTTTGACAGACGATTGGCGCTTCTCCCGAAGGTCCGTCAATTTCTGCAGGGGGTGTCGCGGATGGTTCCACCCTACAAGAGACCTCTGGATCCATGGGACCTTAACATGGTCCTGGCGGCATTGCAAAAACCGCCATTTGAGCCTCTGAGGGAGGTTTCCCTTTCTCGTCTGTCCCAGAAGGTGGCTTTTCTGGTGGCGATTACATCTCTGAGGAGGGTCTCAGAATTGGCTGCACTATCGTGCAAGTCTCCCTTTCTGGTGGTTCACCAAGACAAGGTGGTGTTACGTCCACGGCCGGAATTCTTGCCAAAGGTGGTTTCAACGTTTCACCTGAACAAGGAGATTGTTCTCCCATCATTTTGCCCCGCTCCCGTTCATCAGGTTGAGCGCGACCTCCATACTCTGGATCTCGTGAGAGCTATACGCATTTATGTGTCCAGAACCGCCTCCTTTAGGAGTTCGGATTCTTTGTTTGTTCTTACGACAGGTCGCTGTAAGGGGTCCGCGGCTTCAAAGTCAACCTTAGCCAGGTGGATTAAGGCTTCCATTCAAGAGGCTTACCGGTCTTCTGGTTTGCCTCTCCCGGTGGGATTGAAGGCTCACTCTACCAGAGCCGTAGGTGCCTCATGGGCCTTGCGACATAGAGCATCTGCTCTACAGGTGTGTCAGGCGGCCACTTGGTCCAGCCTACACACTTTCTCTAAGCACTATATGGTGCATGCCCATGCCTCTGCGGATGCAAATTTGGGCAGGCGGGTTCTACAGGCGGCGGTTGCCCACCTTTAAAGGGGAACCAGGTTATCCGTCTTGTTGAGGAACTCTTCCCGCCCTGGGGTATTGCTTTAGGACATCCCCATTGTCTGGGTCTCCCATTATGATGACCAGAAAAAAGAGAATTTTGTTTACGTACCGTAAATTCTTTTTTCTTTAATCATCAATGGGAGACCCAGTACCCACCCAGTTGTTCCTTTGCTTGTTTTGCATTGGCTCTGTTCTCTGTTGAGACAGCGTTTGCCGGGTTGTTGAACCGTTTGTGCACGGTGTTCTTCCCGAGGTTTCGGGTGTGGTTTATTTTCCTCCTCGCAGCTTGTAGACCAAAACTGAGGATGTTCCCTGCGGTAGGGGTTTATAAGCGGAGGGGGCGGTGTCTACAAACTTGTAGTACCTAGTGTGACCTCCGGAGGGCAGTGCCCTAAACCCCATTGTCTGGGTCTCCCATTGATGATTAAAGAAAAAAGAATTTACGGTACGTAAACAAAATTCTCTTTATTTTTTTTAACTTGTCGATTTTCTATATGTAAGGCCCCTTTTACATCAGCGTTTTCGCTGATTGCGGCAGATTCGGCAGATTTACCGCATCTGCCGCTTAACGGTCGCACTTGCGGCACACTCGCGGCAAGCCCCATGCATTGTCTACAGGGCTTGCGGCAAGTGTGGTATTGCCGTGATCCGGCATTTGCAACCGTGAAAAAACCTGCGGTCACCTGTGTTTTTTTGAACTGCCGCAAGTGTCGGATTGCGGCAATACCGCTGATGTGAAAGGGGCCTGATTCAAGTTTATGAGAAAAATCCCCACATAAAACTCAGTGTAACTGCAAGAGAGATTGACATGCAATTGTAATTGCAGGTCCTTTTATAAAATAATGCCGTCCGCTTTGCGGGAACACAGACTCTGTTTTTTCTGCAGTGAAAATCTACAGCGTCAAAACCTCATTGTGGGAATTTGGCCTAAGAATCAGCACAGGTCAGGACACTGTAGCCGTCCATGCTTCACACGAGAGATTATCTGTGAAATGCTTCACATGTACTCTGGTAAATGAGCGTACCAATCCATTAGAAGAAACACACATTTGGATGTAATGATGTCGCTGGTTTTAATTTGTTCTGCTGGGATTTATCCAAACATGGCAAAAGAAGTGCTGCTCACCAGTGCAAATAAGAGCCGATACATGAGCGCATGGCCTAAAATAGGCTTATTCTATAAAGGGAAACTTTCCAAAATATCTGAAATTATCTATTTTTGTATGATTATATTAAAGCTTGGAATATTACTTGTGGTATGAATCGCTCACTGTTTTGGGCCACATTACTGTCTCTTGTTCAGGCTGTGATTTTCACTGAACTAACACGAGCCCCGTTGCTCCATTCACATGACTGTGTTTCTTGGCGGAGGGGTTTTTGAAGATAACAGACAGTATCTGGATGGCATCATGTCTTGTTTAAATCTTTTTATTAAACAACAATAAGCAGCAATAAAGTAGACTGTAGGTTACAGAAAAATACTGTAAAATAATGATACAGTAAACATTTTAAAGGATACATCTTTAAAAGACATAAAATGAGAATCAACAGAGATTTATTTAAGACAAATGTCATGGTCCAGTAAGAAAACAAAAGGGGGAAGAACCCCGAGAGGAATTGCAGGAATCGGCTCTCAAGGGGGAAGCCAATCCCTCCAGAAGGGGCTGCAAAATTTGTTGAAAATCCTCTAGAGGATGAGGATACGGCTCAATGACAGCCAAACAATGTAAATTCAAACTAGGTGATGTCCAACCAATAGGGCATTAACATTAACCTGAAAAGAAGAAAGAGGAGAGCAAAAGTGGGAAAAAAGGAGAGAGAATAAAAGGAAAAAGAAAAAAGGGGGGATTCAGTAGGGAGGGGAGTAGGGTGCAAAGGCGATAGAGATGGCATCATGTATTGACCATAATTAACATTGTAATGTATAGAGGAAACTTGACAAATTTTTTAATTTTTATTTTTTTTATATGTAAAAAATCACTGATGCCTAAAGTTGACCAATCACTGATTAAAATTGGATGCCAAACACTGATAAAACTCCAAAATCCCGCAGGTCTTAGTGAGGCATTGGGATGCATGTACACTGGTGGATTATTGTGAAGGATGATCCTAGGTACACTTGTTTCCCAATAATTGGGCAGTGTAAACAGGCTGCCAACTGCCTTATTTTCAAGCAAAAGTGTAGTTGGCAGTGTTTTTGAGCCAGTCTCAAACATTGGTTTACAGCTTAAAATGATGTTTGACAGCACAATGACTGAGACTTCATTGTTAGTCTGTGGCCTCATAAGCACAAATGGCTGAATCCCGCTTTCCACGGCTTCAGATGTAAGCATTGACGGAGCCACAGATTGTATATAGGGTGTGCCATTTATATGGATGCATATAAATAAAATGGGATTGGTTGGTGATATTAACTTCCTGTTTGTGGCACATTAGTATATGGAAGGGGGAAAACTTTTCCAGATGGGTGGTGACCATGGTGGCCATTTTGAAGTTGGCCATTTTGTATCCAACATTAATGAGAAGAGGGTCATGTGTCACATTGTATCTTCACAGCATAGACAATTGTCTTCAGATGAGGGATGAGGCAAACTTTTTTGTGAATGGTGAAATTAGCAAACAAAACCAGCGCTACTGGTCTGACACTAACCCACAGTGGATTGATCCCTCCAAGACTGTTGGAACACAAACATTGATGGTATGGTGTGGTATATGGGGTACAAAGATAGTGGGGCCATTCTTCATCAATGGGAACCTCAATGACACTGGATATCTAAAATTGCTACAGGATTCAGATATCCAGTGGTATTGAGGTTTCCATTGATGAAGAATGGCCCCACTATCTTTGTAATTGTCTATGCTGTGAAGATACGAGATGTGCAGCATCTAAAACTACGGATACTGGAAGCCTGTGCTAGCATTTCTTCTGTGGTGTTGCTATCTGTGTGTGAAGAGTGGGAGAAGAGGGTTGTATTGACAATCCAACACAATGGGCAGCACTTTGAACACATTTTATAAGTGGTCATAGACTTGTAAATAACTAATGAAAGAATAAAGTTACGTTAAAACCAAGCATACCATTGTTTTTCTTATGAAATTCTCAATAAGTTTGATGTGTCACATGAATCTCTTCCCATTGAAAAAATATAAAGTTGGATCCAAAATGTCCGACTTCAGAATGGCCACCATGGTCACCACCCATCTGGAAAAGTTTTCCCCCTCCCATATACTAATGAGCCATAAACAGGAAGTTGATATCACCAACCATTGCCATTTTATTTAGGTGCATCCATATAAATGCCCACCCTATAGTCACTCCGTTTAGTCGAATCTTCTATAAGCAATTACAGCAACCCAACATTTTTCATTTGAGGGCATATTGACATATTGGTACATATGAAGTGACCGTTTAGGAGCCTTGCATACTTGACTGACACTTGCACAAAAATGTCAGCATTGGGGCTTTTTCCCCTCACTGATAACACAAGATCCACCAGTCACAATAGGCGATGTCACAGCTCTCCTGCTTCCACTCCCTTCACAGTGACTGACTTTTGCACATACCGTACTCCATAGTTGCTTCAATACATAAAACCAGAAGTTATACCTGTAGTAGAAAAAAAAGCCCCAGTGTAAATATATCAAGATCTATATTTTTAAGATAGCATGTCATGTTTAAGAAAACAAAGTACAGTTACACGAGAACCTGATTAAACAATGGGTCATTTTCTGCTGATGGCTTCCCTTTAAAGGCATTGACCACTACTTTTTTATATATGGCTATCGGTATTTGATTAGAGGGGTGGTTACATCCGGCACCCCTGCCAATCAGCTCCTCTAGGAATACAGCAGCTCCGGGGTTTCTATAGCCCTGTCCGGCCCTGCTGCCCCCTATCACCACTCATTGTTGCAGAGCTGCTTCAATTGCCAAATGTTGCAACATTTTCTATACAAATTGGTTTTCAGCAGTCTTCTGATAGTCTTTGGTTGATCTGGTTCATGTAGTTTATGACTTATGTTTTACATGTGTATTCCTTGCATTGTAACATTATGTATAATTTTGCTTAACAGACTGTCATTTTTGTACCCGCAGGGCACCAATGCCTCAACATTGGAAAAAGAAATAGGCCCAGAACAATTTCCTGTAAATGAACATTATTTTGGATTGGTCAATGTAAGTTTCCTTCCTGTTGCGTTACCATGTAATGTGCCGAAATATATTCTTTCTTTTCCTTCTCAATGAAGTAATAGATACACCAGAATGACTAGGGTGTGGGGATCTGACAATCAGAAGACTCTGCATTGATACTGCCCATAAATCTCTGTACATCATCTTAGTGGGTGGTCAAAGTATGTTAATACACGAACCTTAAAGGGGATATATTGTCAGAAATAACATGTTTAAATCTGACTTTATTATACACATTTAAAATAAATGGTGGCTTCTGAAATGGTAGTTTTCAAACAGTCCTATTTTTCCTATTCTGTAGCTCACAGTGAGCTTTACTGTGTAGAGTGGGACAGAACGAGCAGAATCCTTATATTTGAAGTTAGGTGATTCAAAGGGAATCTGTCACCAGGTTGTTGCTGTCCCTTTTGAGACTGGCATAACGTAGGGGGCAGAGACCCCAATTCCAGCGTTGGTGTAGTTTATTCATAACACTGCTTTATCTGCTACTGGTCCTCTCAGTGATGAGCTCCTGCAGCATTGTGCTCCATATTCATGACCTCTGGTTTGCCCCACCCCACCACTGATTGGCAGCTTTCTTCCCATGCACAGTGTAGGCAGACAGCTGTCAATCAGTGTGGAGGCGGAGTTAGACTGATATCATCATTCAACTAGCACTTACCCTAATGGTGATATCAAAATAACAGCAAGAAGCCCAGCAAGTGACACTGCTCTGGACTTTTGATGCACTCCAATTGGGATGCATAAACTTGGTGCATATTTCCTTTAATAACAGCAATATATAAGGCAAGATGGCCACAGATATGATGCTGGCTGGTCACTGGGGGAGGAGACCATAGTTCTCAACAGATTTATCAATTTTGCATACAACCTGCAGTACTGACTATACTGAAAGTACAGAAATAGATTTATTACTTTATAAATCATTTGTATTCTTAAATCTAATTAATGACATATAAGTTTGATATATATCACATTCTCTTTAACTTCCCCTACATCATATAGACTTATAAATCACAATTCATAGTCAATTGTTACAGGAATTGGATATATCACCAGCTGTCACAATGCTGACTGCATACAGAGAGGATCCATCACCTGATCTATTCGTAATATCTGTATACATCATAACATAGATTTCCTGGCCCTGTACCTGACTGTCTATAATTCTCCCTGTACATCAAGAATGTATCAGTCTACTATAAACTCATGTTATGAGTCCATGGCCCTGATTCATCAAAAGCTGTCCCAGTATTCAGGTGTAAAAACTGCAAATGTCACCAAAATTTTGTGCAACTAGCAGTTTTACATCTGTCTGGATGATCTTCAGTAACTTTTTAAAGTAGGTGAGGCTAAGCAAGAAAATGGACATGGCAGAGAGCAGCCATAAAAGTCACCATAATATATGACACAAAAGTGTAATAAATGGTAATGCAACATATTCCAATCACTGAGAGAAGTACATTAATTATGGCGATGAACACAGTTCACAATGTACGAAATTCACTAAAAGGCACAAGCCTCTTCATAAACTTGGTTAATCTTCAGCACATTCATCAAGACCGATGTGCAAAACACCAATCTTGATAAATCAGTCCAAGTATTGCATGTAGTTATGATGCATACTAAATGTCCAGCCACCTGATTAACAAGCTCTCTCCACTATCCTCCACGTGTGATGTGCTGCCTGTTCCCTGCTTACTGCATAGCACTACGGCATGGAGAAGCCAGCATGTCACTGTAATAAGTTTCTAAAACCATCATTTATCGGTCGTCCATGACAGCTCCCAGAACGCCCTCCAAGGAAAGGGAACCTCCAGGCTTTAGAAGGGGGGTTCCTCTTCACATGTCAGTTGGTTCCTTGTCCTTAAACAGGGAGCTTCCAGAACGGCGGTTCCAGAAGACCAGCACCCTAATGGGTCTTGCCTGAGGGCTGCATGGAGTACTGTACGTCTTCTCTCTGGACTGGGGCGGGTGCGGAGTAGGCTCGATCGGGCCCTGTGTGTTCTAGGCACCAGGGTTGCGGCTCCCGTAGTGGAGGCTCCTGCGTCTGCGTCGGTGCCTACAGAGCCGGCGGCGCTATGTTGTGAATGTCGTCCGCCGAGTGTTCTGTCTGCGCACATGCCTGGCCTGCCCGAATAGGCGGGCTGGGTGCTGAGTGCACCAGACTTCCGGGGCGCGGGCCCACGATGGCACACGCGGCGCCTGCTGATTGACGGCCGCCGTGCACGAATGAACACGTCAGGAGGACCCCGATGACGCGCTTCCGGGCATGTGATCTACCCGGAGGTTCCGGGTTCAGGCTGGGAGGCGGCAGCGGAGAGTGGGAAGTTTGAATGGAGCCATGCCTCAGTGCTCCATTTGCTTCCTGCCTGTAGCATTGCCCTACAGCAGAAGGTCCAGCACCAAGATAAGTGGCACAGTGGCTCCACAGGAGATGGAGTCTCAAAAGAAGAAATCCACCACAGCAGCAGTTACTCCTCCCATGAGACCGCCAAATGAGAATTGTCACAGGACAAGGGTCCTTCACTGGCTCCGGTACCTCTTCACATCTGATGGGTGAGAGAACCTGTTACTGAATGTTCCATTGTTCTGTGTGTTTCTTTTTGTTAAGACTCAGCAGAAATCTGGGCAGGGGACACCTAAATTTAAGCACTTGCATTGTGGGTTCTGCGAAGGTAACCTTCCTGGTGCTTGACCAAAAAAAAATAAAAAAAATAAAAATTGTTGTACAGGTGTATAGAACAGACCATCACGGAGGAAAACCCCAGTTTTTTTCTTCCACCTTGCAGGCCTTAATTACAGCCCAGGTGGAAAATGCCTTTAAGTCTTTTTCTCAGGGACAACCGCAATCTGTATCTAATCTACCGCCTCAGCCTATAATTGAGTCTGATGGCTCAGAAGGAGAGTGTGAGTCCTTAGGCTGCTTTCACATTACGATTTTGTGCCTGTCCGTGGGATCCGACTTTGAAGGAGGATCCCACGGACAGACACGGATCCCTGCAATCGGATGGCAAATAGCCATCCGATCCGATTCTATGCAGGATCCGTGTGGATCCTGTGGTCCGCTGTCTTTCCCTGCTGCTGCCTCCTCCATCTTGTTCCCTCTCCTATTCTATTCTGTGCCCCCGCTCCTCTATCCTCATCTAATTCCTATCCTGTCCCCTCTTGTCTTCCCTGTGTGTAAAAAAAAAAAAAAAAAAATAACAACTCCTCTCGGAGTCACCTGTCACCGGCTCCCACGCTGCAGCACCATCAGGACTGAAGGACCTGTGATGATGTCACAGAGCCTGTCACATGACCCGTCAGCTGACCGGCTCTCTGACATCATCACAGGCTCTTCAGTTCTGATGGTGCTGCAGCGTGTGAGCTGGTGACAGGTGATGTATACTCTGGGAGGAGTTTTTTTTTTTTTTTTACACAGGGAAGACAAGAGGGGACAGGATAGGGATCAGATGAGGATAGATTAGCGGGGGCACAGAATAGATTAGCGGGGGGACAGAATAGAATAGCGGGGGCACAGAATAGGAGAGGGAACAAGATGGAGGAGGCAGGAGCAGGGAAAGACAGGGAATACAGAGCCGACATGGGATCCGATGTGAACTCGGATCCGATGTCCATAGGCTCACATGTTGTGGGCACTCTGATCAGCCTCGGATCAGCAGTGATCCGATGCTGTCCGATTTGAGTCATGGACACAAAATCGTAGCAGGCTGCGATTTTGTGCCCGTAATTAAATCGGATCGGATGGTGCCAAAATCAGATGCCATAGAGGAACATGGGATCCGATTTTGGATCCGATTGTATCTGTTTCATAACTGATACAATCGGATGACCGAAAATCGTAATGTGAAAGCTGTCTTAGCAGTATCTTCACTATCCTCTTCAGATGACGAATCTAATAGGTGCCATTGTTTTTCCATTGAGGATGTGGGCGGACTAGTTAAGGCGATCCGATCCACAATAGGGATTGAGGAGGAAAAGACACAACCATCTAAACTGGACTAAATGTTCTGGGGATTGGGGATCGAGAAACGTTGTCCCTTTCCCCTGAATGAAAGACTCCATGATTTGGTTCCAGAGAATGGAAGACACTGGATAGAAAGAGTGCTCCTACTTCTTTTCTAAAAAAAAATAAAAATAGTCCTGGGATAAGGCACCCAAATTAGATGTAGCTAGAAGTATTTTTTGCCTTTTGAAGATATGGGCACCTTTAAAAGATCAGCGATTAAGGTTCCGGGCACCACGCTGGTTAGACCCCCGCTTGCACAGCACAGAGCAACAGGACAAAGCAGCCAAGTTCAGGCCAAGACAGCAGTGGTGCTCCCTCCAGTGGCAGGTAACAGGTACATCCAATGGTTCAGTAGTAAACAAGGGCACTCACCGATGTAGTCTTCAATTGCTTTCATTAATCACCGGTGACATTATACGGTTAGATGGTGTAGTGGGGGCAGGGAGGGGGGAGCAGGACACACTGGATAACAGCGCCGTTTCACACCTAGCTGGTGCTTCTACGTGTCCACAGGTCATGTCCTCCAGCCCCTCCTTAAATACAAGTGGGTGGGGAACATAATTAAAAATAGGTATTTAAAACCAAGTCACAGAATTTTTCATCTAGACAGGTTCTACAATCAATAAATTCAGAAACGGCAAATACAAAAGAATAAGAGATTGTAAGAACATTTAGACAACCTACTTTTACAAAAAAAATAGCTAAATCAATTCTGTCATTAAGGCCACTCACCCCTGAGCTTTCATTTGCAGAATCCACCTGGATTCACAACGGAGTAGTTTTTTGTGTAAATCTCCTCCTTGGGACGAGGGTAGAATTCTCTCAAGCCCAGCAAATGATAATGTTTCGGGGGTTACCCGCATGGCAATCTCTTATATGTTTGATCAGGCGGGGTGAGCCTTTGCCAGAATTGATAGACTTAATATGTTCTTTAAACAGAACGTAAAGCGGTCTGATGGTCTTACCTATATAGTATGGGCCACAAGGGCAAAATACTATATATACTACAAATTTGGTCTTAGGTGGCACAATGTGAGTCGGTTCTTTCTCCTATTCAAATAGGATTTGAGGTTAAATGGAAGCAATAATATGGACAATTCCCACACTTGTGGTTCCCCATTGGTCCTGTTTCATTCAAGCACGTCTTTTTGGGGGATAATCTATTTCTAATAAGGATATCTCTTAGATTATTTCACCTTCTATGGTTGATCAGTGGTCTTTGAGTGACCATTTCTGAGAGATCCTTTTCCCCCTCTAGAATGTGCCAGTGTTTCAAAATGGTCGATCTGATAATCTTATCCATAGGACCAAACTTAGAGTTGAATACAAACCGTCTCTCTATTGTTTTTTTCGGGGGTTGAGAAGCCCTTGTGGATGTAGAACCGTGGCAGGGGATCAAAGATCCACGACCTCCAGGGTAGTTGGGTCCGGAGAGGAACCACAGGCTTTACTGTGTGCCACACCAACAAGTTTGGGGGTAACCCCTGGCCAGAAATCTATCCCTGAGATCCGAAACTTGTGACTCAAGTCTCATGGTGTCATTGTTGTTTCTTTTAAGTCTCAGAAAGTGACCGTAAGGAAGGGAACGTTTAACATGGTATGGTGAGCACTGTCATAGCACAAGAGAGCATTCTTTGCTATGGCTTTCCTGAAAACCTACCTGTCTTTGAATTTTACCATTGACAATATTTAACTTGACATCTAGGAATTCCAAAGTATTCCCACCAAACTCTGATGTTAAAAGTGTTTGTATTGTTAAGGTGATCCACAAAAAGTGAGAATTCTTCAGCTGACCTATCCCATACCATGAATATATCGTCCACAAACCTTATGTACTTTCTGATGTTTTTTAGGAAAGGATCGGAAGAGTGGTAGACACATCTGTCCTCAAAATCAGCCAAAAACAAGTTGGCCAATGAACACCCTATGGGGGTACCTATAGCGGTACCCCCACACTGCAAATACCAGTTCTGAAGGAATTTAAAGGCATTATGTTTGAGGATAAACAAGAGACCACCACAAATCAAATCAATAGTCTTTCTTGGTTGGTTCAAATTCTCAAGGACCTCTCTGACCGAAGCCACCCCCAAATCCTGAGGGATGTGGGTGTATAGGCTTTCCACGTCAATAGAGACGAGGTTAAAGCTCGCCTGCTACTCAGTCATCAAGGGAATTCACAAAATCTCCTGCATCCCTTACATAAGAGGAAATATTGGGGAGAAAGGGTCTTAACAGCCAATACAGATAACGTGAAAGGGGTTCGATTAAAGGACCCAATGACACAATAGGTTGCCCAGGAGGTGTTAATAAGGATTTGTGTGTCTTAAGGAGGAAGTACCAGTGCGGCTTATTCTGGAATTCCGGATACAGTTTTTCAGCCTCTTTCGATGAATTGGCACCCACCGACACTTGCTGGTGTAAAAAACCTGCATAATTTCGACTGAAAATCGTTGGTGGGGTCCGATAGCAGATGTTTGTTAACTGTAGAATCAATTAACTGCCTGGAGGCTTCCAGAATGTAGTACTCCCTAGTTAGCAACATGGTACTTCCTATCTTATCTGCTTGGCAGATCACCACATTTTCCCCTTTTTTTTTATTTTTTTTTTATATCTTTTCAAGTGTTTTTTCCTCTGCAACTGTCAGATTCCTTGCCATAGAGAAAGAAATCAGAGGATCAATACCTCTGATAACACACTCTTGGAAAGTGTCGACCACGTTACCAGGGGTCACTGGGGGGGAAAAAGGTTGATTTAATACCACTCTTAAAAAATCTTTCCATGTTTTCTGGGATTACGGACTCATCTATCTGCTGTTCGTTTATACCTAGCAAGGCTTGTGCATCCTTTTTTACTGCACCCAAAGATGTATTGCATCCAAAGAAACCTAATGGGCCTATTCTACATTGTTTATATGACCGCTCATTAGAATCTTTATTTTCTGTTTTTATTTTTGTAGAATTTATATTAATGAATCTTATGGGTGGCTTTATACAAATCGATCATAAAATCTACCAGATTGAAAGATTCAGGGATGCAAAAATTCAAGCCCTTGTTCAGAACAGATAACATGTCCTTATTCAATTGTTTATTAGTAAGATTATAAACCAGATCTGAGTGTGTTACTCTCCGAAAATGCTCTGTCACATGGAAAGTCCCTTGATATTCTCCAATTGGAGGTCCGTAATATCTCCATGAGACTTGTTTCCTCTTGGTTCCTGTGTTTCTTTTTATTACCACCTTTTCCTCTTCGGAAGCGCCTCCTAAAGGGGCCCCCTGATCAATTGGGGGATCTGCTGGTCGTTTTGCTGGTGGGGGACCTTCGCTACCACTGGAGTCAGTTTCACTTGTCCCGCAAGGTTTATTTTTATCTTCCTTTAGTTTTTTTCGTGCTTTTCTCTTATACCGTTTTCTATTCATAGGCGGAAAAGCAGCTCCATCTTTGATCTTACTCCAGCTGAAGATCTGGCCGGTCTCAAAATCTATTTAGTCTCTGACAAACTTCTCCTTTTTATTTGTAACCTCATTTTGAATCGGTATAAGGTTGTTTTATTTTCTCCAGGCCCCTTCCACGACAGCATAGGAGGTTGCCTCTCTACACCCTAATTGGGACAGGAAGCACAAGAGAGGTTAAAAGGCCCCTCCCACCTCCCACAAGCCAGTGTCTTTCCTGTCCTCATGGGGCATGGAGAGGTTTTTTTCTCTGTGCTGTGGCGGCCAGCGAGCTTCAGCATACCTTTTTTCCTTTTGATGCTGGGCAGTCTTGGTCGGGCTTGGCTCTTCCTCTACTGCTCCCATGGTGTTATGCTATGGGACCAATGCCTGGCCCTCCGGATCCCCGGTGGGGGTGATGCGGGCTATGGTCTCCCTGGTCGGCGGCCTCCTCTGCTGGGGGAGCCTGCCGGCTGCTTCCCGCACATGTGCGCGTTGTCCCGCGCGGCCGGAAGTGACGCCGGTGGGCGGGGCTTCCAGTCAGGTGCTCTCCCGGCGGGAGAGCGGCGCTTGCGGGTCCCGGCGTTGGGACTCGGCGGGGCAGCGTGCGGGCACGTCTCCCCTGAGGCGGCCTGCCCAGGACCCGGCGCGGGAGGTGGGGAACCCTTTTTGGACACTGGGAGGGGCAGGCCTTTCTGGTTGTAGGCTGCCCTGAAACCGGCTGAACCACGGTAAGTCTGGTGCGGTGGTGCTCTTGTCAGGCACAACCCAGTGTTCCCCCTGCCTCAGAGCTGGGGGGGGGGTCCTGATGGTCCGGCTGTCGGTTCTTTATTCTCTGGGTTGTTCTGGAGAGACGACACTGTCCCTGGGAATGCTTTTGTATGCCAGCTGGGAGGAACTTCCCATTTTGTGGGATGTCGCGGTGTCAGAGCTGCGCAGACGACATGGGTCTCCCTTGCCTGGTGAGATGGTCCAGGGTAGTCCAGAGCGTCTGGCTTCCCTGTCCTCCCTCGCCCCAGAGGCTCCTAAGCCAGGCCTTCTTCCCCTAAGGGAAGCTCCTGGCTGCCCTTCTGGCTGTGGATTCTCTGGTCAGCCGCTAATATGCCCTCTGTGGCAGCCTCTGCTTCCTGACAGGCTGGGCTTGGACAATTCCTCGTTACCATGGAGGTCTTGTTTGGGGCTGTTCGGAGCACTAGGGGGCGAGAAGAACGAGTCCTCTCCTCCGTCTGGTCGAGCGGTTTGCTGGGCTTACATATGCTAAGCTGCCTGTTTTTCCGGTTCATTCCTCCTTTTTTTTTGGAGGACTGGGATTGCCGGTGTACCATTTCCAGAGTGATCTCAGTCGCAGATTTCTCCTGAGTTCCCCTGGTTTGTCCCACGTGGTGGATGTGAGGGGGTGCAGCCACTCTCCTTTTGTACATAGGAGCTCTCTGTGGCGCAGTTGGTACTCCAACTGGATGAAAGCCTGATCGGTTCTGTTAGCGTCCTCTCTTTACGGGCCTGCTGGACCGATCGATTGAGTGCCTTCTGAAGTATGCGTGGGAGGCCTCCTCCGCCTGCTTTCGGGCGACTTTCGCTTCTTGTGTGTCTAGATCCCTCCTTAACTGGCTGGATCTGTGGGTTTTCCATGTTTCCCTAGGCATCCTTGGGAAGCTCTCCTTGCTTCCTTTCCCTTGGCCTGGCAGCTCCCTATGGGGGGGTTCTCGGTTTCTGCAGGCCGGCTGTGTGGCGGTCGGTGTGGAGTGGGGTTCCCACTTCCGAACTGCTGCTGGGCTCGATCCCCTTAACAGATGATTTGGTATTCAGGCTGGCTTTGGTGGAGATCCTGGGGAAGGCGCCTGTCCACAGGGCTCTTGCGGTGCACGAGCCCCCCTGGTCACGGACCTTTTGTTCTTCGGTGCCTCAGTACTCCCAGCCCCACGGGACTGGGTATTCCGGATGGAGTTCCCAGGTGGGTAGAGGGGACCATGTCCTTGTCCCTTCTCCGTTTGCAGCAGCAACAGCCTGCCTACGGGTGACTCGTGTCAGCAGCCATAGTAAACCCATTGTGCATGCCCTTGACACTCTGTTAATGCTAAGTAGCAGGAGCCTCGGTCAAGGGCTGGATGGGAGACCTCATGAGAGACCCCGTGGGAATCTTCATGAGTTCTGGTGAGGGAGGGGAAGCAGACTCACGGCCTTTCTCCCTCTTGGCTGCAGATTTTGTTGGCAGTGGATGGTAGGGGTCCTTTCGGTTCCTCATCAAGTTCGGGTCTCCAGGTTCCCGGCCTGCCTTCGCGGGGCGCGCACGGTAATCTTTATGCAAGGGTGAGGGATTTCCTGCTTGCATGCGCCTCATTTCCTACCCTTGGAGTGGTGTTAGGTCTACTCCTGCCTCTTCTTGGTCAGGGTGCCATCTGGGGCCTCCCGGGTCCTTATCTGCCTGACACGCTCAACCTGCATGTCAGGTACGCGCGTTTCTGGATGGTGTCTTTTCTCTCAACGATTCCGTTGATGGGCGACACCTCCAGATGGCTACAACCGATGGGCTCTTGCTTCCCCGTTCCCTTCATCTTCGAACTTCCAGTTCACTGTCCTTCCCTTCGGGCTCTCCTTGACTCCCTGAATTTTCTCGGAGCTGTTGACGATGTCAGCTGACATTGTACACCCATTGTGCATGCCCTTGCCTTTCTGTTGAAGCTAGGCAGCGGTAGCCTTGGTCTCTGGCTGGATAGGAGTCCTCATGTGAGGAATGGGAGTCTCTATGGGTTTCCCAATAGGAATCTCAGTAGGAGAGCCTGGGGCACTTTCTTGGGGAAACTTTGGCGGCATTGACTTTCTAAGGCGGTGGTGGCCTTCCTGTGGGGTCGGGGCAGTTGGTTGTTGCCATGTCGGAATGTCTACCTTCTAGTTGCTCCCTCCGCTCTCGCCTGCCTGCCTGGAGCCACGGCAGTCGTCCGTTGTCTCCCTCCTTCGGTCGCCACTTTCGGCTCTGGGATCCTCGTCGTCCGGCATTCCATCTGTCTTGTGGACTCGGGCCCGCTCTCGAGCCTTCCCGCCCACATCCTGTCTCAATGGGACGGATTCCTTTGTCCCGGACTTCCGGGTTTCGCCTCCTCTGGTGGTTGACCCTCTCGGCCTGTTGCCAGGGGTTTCCTCGGTTCAGTCTCCGGGTCATCCCTCTGACTTTGGCCGCCGGCCGGGTTCAGGGATTATGGGGTCGTGCCATTTGTTCCCAGTCCTCCTTTTCTCGGGGGCTGGGGGGGGTCGCGGAATCCCTCCTTGCTGCTCGAGGTTTGCATGGCATCTCTCGTTCTGGGGTCTTCAGTTGTTGTCGCCTCAGTGACTCCCCTCCGTCATCGGGGGGTCCAGGGTCCTGCGCCCTGTTGTCGGGGTCCTCCCAGTTCTTCCTCTGGGCAGAACTGTTCCTGTTTTTTCCTTCGCCTGTTCCCCTGATGAGGTCATTGCGCCTTCTGGCGGATTTCCTCCGCCGCCTGGTTTTCCACCCAGGAGTGTGGAACTTGGACCAGGTGAGTTCTACTCTCTGTTGGCATGCTTGGGTCCCCGGCCTTCGTCCTGTTCACTTCCCGCCTATTTCCCTTCAGGCAGGTCCTCTGAGGAAGTTCGGGAACGGCGATGTTCTAACCATCCTTGTGGCTCCTCGGTGGCCGAGGAGAGGCTGGTTTCGCCCTGAGTATATCTCTCAATCTCGAGGGTCCGGTCGTGTTGGGCCCTGACCCCTCCTTCCTGTTTCTGGGTTCGTTTTGTCCTCCAGATCTTCGGTGGCTCAGCTTCGCTGCTTGGCTTCTGGGCCCCTGTACTGAGGCCTCCGGGCCTGTCTGGACGATTCGTGGCTGCCTTGCCGGGGTCCGTTGGTCGGTCCCTTCTGCACACTGCGGTGGGGCTGCGATTCTTCTCTTGGTATGGGTCTCGTCCTTCCAGATGTCTCGCGCTTTCTGGTTTTTCTCCAGGTGGGTTGGTCCTGGCGCCTGCCACATTGTGGGCTGGTTTCGGCGGCCCGCTCTTGGGTGCAGTTGGGCATCTCTTCCCTGGGTTCGCCGTTTTTTTGGTGTCTGCTTCCGGACTTTGTCCGCGAGGGGTCCTTGCTCCTGCCTGGGCTCTCGTTGTGGTCCTGTTTGGCCTGTCACGTTCTCCCTCGGGGCCGCTCTCTTCCAGTGTTGTCCGCTTGTTGTCTCACAAGACTCCTTTTCTTGTGGCATTACTGTCTGCTCGACGGGTCGGGATGCTTCTGGCTTTGTCCTTCCGGCACCCATAATTCTCTGTCCGTGCTGACAGCATTGTCCCTCAGCTGGTCCCTTACTTCTTCCCCATGGGGGTCTTGATGTTCATTCCTTCCTGATCGCAGGACGGGCTTGGTTGTCTTGGGGTGGTGATTCCCTGGCGCATAGTTCCCTACCTTTTTTCTTGCGCCCTTTGGCCGTCAGGTGAGCTCGTCCGGGGCTTTGATTCCCGTGGCCCCCTGGACCACCCGTGCCCTTCCTGTTCTGGCCTCGCCTGGCAGGTTCTTTCACCTTCCGGGTTTTCCTGCCCTTCCGCCTGAGCTTCCGCAGTCTTCAGGGCACGTTGAGCAGGGGCTTTGCCGTAGCAGCTCTGAGTGGCTGCTGCGTGGTCCTCCCTGCGTACCTTCCCGACTCCTTATCGTCTGGATCTGGGATCCCCGGGGATTTGGCTTTTTGCAGGTTGTCCTGCAGGCTGTGATTTCCCCCCTAGGTATCAATTCGTTGGTATTCCTCCTATGCTGTCGTGGAAGGGGCCTGGAGAAAACAGAATTATTCTTACCGTTAATTCCTTTTCTGGGGCCCTTCCACGACAGCACTTATTACCCTCCCTATTTCCTGGTGTTTCCTGGAATGTGTTCCTATTCCTCCTGCTATGGTTCTTTGTAAGACACTGGCTTGTGGGAGGTGGGAGGGGCCTTTTAACCTCTCTTGTGCTTCCTGCCCCAATTAGGGTGTGGAGAGGCAACCTCCTATGCTGTCGTGGAAGGGCCCCAGAAAAGGAATTAACGGTAAGAATAATTCTGTTTTTTTTTTTTTTTTTCTTTTTTAAACCTAATCTCTGCATAAATGCAGACCACTGTTCCTTAGTTAATCTGGACTCCATTTCAGCTCTTAAGCGAAGCAGCTCTTTAGCCACTGCAGCATGCTCTTTTTCATTTTGTAGGTGAATCAATGACATAAACCGTTATGAGCACTCCAATTGCGCCCTTTCCCAGTCTTTTACAAATAATGCATCCTCATTAAGATGTGAGATGGTCTTAGTGACCCGGAGACGTCTAGGTACCCTGCCACATTCCACGTATGATCACAATGACTGAACAGTCCAGAACAATTTTATCTCTTTCTCTGCCAGAACTTGGATTTTCTGCTCTAGGCTCTTATTGCCCAGCAACTCCGTGTCTAGCTTGGTGTTACATTCTGAGAAAATGTCTCTGCATCCTCCCTCCCCGCCAGTAAGCCGAGCATTGGCATTTTACTCGCATGTCCTGAGCTGCAGGCCTCCATGACAAGCGCTGGCAAGTTCAGCAGTGATTGCTGTCGGGTCCTTCTTTCCCGTGTGCATTGGTAAAGTGTGTAGTCCGGGAACAAAGTTACAGCGATTAAGGTTCCGGGCACCATGCTGGATAGACCACCTGCTCACACAGCACAGAGCAACAGGACAAAGCAGCCAAGTTCAGCCCAAGACATTGAACCATTGGAGATAGTTATCTGCCGCGACACTACTATTTTCATGAATAATGTAAATCAATAAGTGGCACTAGAGAAAAGAGGATCATAGGTATAATGCAAGTGTATAATGCAGAAACTGCCCTGTGCTAAATATGAAAACGGAGATCTTAGTCTTGTTAGTGGCCACTAAAGAATAAGCCTGGCATCCACTTCAAGGAGCCTCCACTGCCAGGTCCTGACACTATGCCCTAATGGAATTGTGAATGGTGAATGGGTTTATATGTCCATGGATGCAATTAAAAACAATGATCAGGTATGTGTTAGGCTCTCACAATGATGTTCATATGTGTCTACCAGACTAAGGAAGGGAGAAAAGGGAAAAATTATATATAATGGGAGCTCAGTCAAAAATAGACAATATGTAAATAAGTGTAAGACTGGCATCACCATAAACGTAGGTGCTGGCAAAAAATAATATACTTACAGAGATAGTGTCAGGACCTGGCAGTGGAGGCTCCTTGAAGTGGATGCCAGGCTTATTCTTTAGTGGCTACTAACGAGACTAAGATCTCTGTTTTCATATTTAGCACAGGGCAGTTTCTGCATTATACCTATGATCCTCTTTTCTCTAGTGCCACTTATTGATTTACATTATTCATGAAAATAGTAGTGTCGCGGCAGATAACGATCTCTGTAAGTATATTATTTTTTGCCAGCACCTACGTTTATGGTGATGCCAGTCTTACACTTATTTACATATTGAACCATTGGATCCCCTAAACAAAAATGCTGATCAATTCCTTAAGACCTGGGAGTTGTCAGCAGGTGGGCTGCGACCGGGCCTGGCAGCTATCGGTGCAGCCAGGTCCTTGATGGTCTGACTAGACCAGCTAGTTTCCCAATTAAAAATAGGGTTTCTAGAGAAGTAATTATAGCCTCAATTCCTGTTATGCATGGGGCTGCGGCCTTCCTTGCAGATGCAGCAGCAGAATCCACCATGTTGACAGCAAGATCCGCAGCCTCCTCCAAGGCAGCTAGGACGTGGTTGAAAAACTGGCCGGGAGATTTGCACCCTTTCGATGTAGACTCTTGTGGCAAATATTTCCCGAAAAAAGATCAGTCCAATTGGTCTGCCCGGAGGAAGGGTGGAAAAGGGTTCAGGTTCAAGGAGTCCTCCCATGACTTCAAAAAGTCCTCTAAGTGACGCGCTTCCCCAGGTAGGGGGTCAGCTCTCTCTCTCTTCCTCCCGGCCTGGGCTCGGACTTAATCAAGTCATTGGATTTTGGACCTCATAATATCGGGTCTAATACTCTGGTTTCCACATCCTCCTCCGTCCAGATTACTTGTCACTCCTCCCAGAGCATCTCAGGTCGAACGGCTGGCAATTGAGAACGAGATTTTCAATCACTTGGACAAAGCTGTCCTAGTTTGGGTACCGATTCAGGAGGAGGGGACAGGGTATTACTCTCCCCTCTTTCAGGTAAAAAAAAAACAAAAAAAAAAACTGACTCTTCTTTCTGGACTATTTTGAATTTAAAAGATTGAAAAAATTTTCCCGACGCTTGACCTTGTGTATAAGATATGAGAGAGAATTAAACTGAGATGGGTGAAGGGGTTAACACAGTACTCGCCTATATGGGATAACGAGAAATTACCGGAAATTCTTAAAATGGGAAGGCTAACTGACTGGGTTCTAAGGAGAATCAGATATGTGTATCAAATAATTGACAGACAGAGAATGAAATCATTTCATCAGCTAAGGACGGAATTTAATTTACCTGAATCGGGTTGGTACCTATATATGCGGATGAGACATGTGGTTAGAGCAGAAGGGGGGAGAGACCTGACTATATATAAAGATATAGTCTTTGATTACATTTTTAGTGGAGGAATCACAAGATGGGTGATATCAAGTATAGATAGGGACGTGCTGCCTACTTTTCTACTGGCCTTTCCTATTACAACACGAGTGAAATGGGAGGAGGAGTTGGGTCCCATGTCCGATGATGTTTGGAATACTATCCTGGAACACGTTCCTAAGTTGTCTCTGTGAATTGGCTAGATTGTCACAGTTATATGTGATACATATAGAGTCTATAAATCCCTGTCATTACTGTATAAAACCGGACTTAGGGAAAATTCTGATTGCCGAGATGTACTGGGGAGGGGGCTGGCATATACCATATTATGTGGTCCTGTCCAAGGTTACTCTCATTTTGGCTTACGATTACCAATAGACTAGCTGGAGCATATGGATGCAGTATACCCAGAGACCCTACAATTTGTCTGTTGGGCTATGTGGAAGAGGTGGCTCCTGATGATGTCTCAAAAGTTGCTATTGCCAGGCTGTTATTTACGGCAAGAAAGTTGATTGCGAGACACTGGATACGGCAAGATCCTCCAGGCAGAATTGAGTTTGTGAAACCGATTCGGATGGAAAGGGGAATATGGGAAAAAAGGGGGAAAACTGACAAATTTGAATGTATGTGGGGGTCCATGGATGGGGTATGGATACTGAAAATGTAAGAACGGAATTTTGATGATATATACCATAGGGAGGCCTGTGGCAAGGAATTTATGGTTGTGAAATAGTAACATTTTTGATAACTGCTATTAGCTGCTGGTGGGAGATGCTGTTGCTGAAGGGTGGGTGAGGGCATGAAGGGAATTGTTACCTTGTAATATACTGATGTACATGAAGATATGATTATGTATGTTAATTTTTGTATGTTTTGAAAATGTTTAATAAAAATATCTGATTTAAAAAAATTGAAAAAATGTAAAAAGCCTGAACAATTACCTGGTGCCGACATTCAAGATGGAGTCAATTGGGTCTGCAATCTAAATGCTCTTTCTAGGCTGACACATGGCAGATCTGGATTTGCAAGACGCTTAGTATCATATTCCCATATGTGTTCAGTTTTGACGGTACCTCTGGGGGGCATTTCAGATGCACTCCCAAGTCCAACTTTTTCAGAATCGTGCCTTTCTGTTCAGCTTGGCGAACGCTCCTGGTATATTTAGATACGGGAGTGTCGTTTGCCACTAGACAAGATAAAGAACATCCAAAAGCTTGTCTTAAGCACCATAGACTTTCATACTGACTCTGAGACGAGCCATGTCCCTACTAGGCTCTCTCACAACCTGCATCTCAGGAGTATGTTGGGCCAGGTCCATACCAGGGATATATATTGATATTCATATAGTGAGATATTATCAAACTTCAGGAAGTCCTGGGTCAGAATCTAAAGGGAAAACTGGCTCTACAACCAGCTACTCTAGTGTCTCTCCACTGGGGGTTGGATGATTCAATACGGTCTACAGGGGTTCCCTGGTGGTCCCCCACTACAAAGGTGGTCACTACTGATGCCAGTCCCTCTGCGTGGGGAGTCCATTTAGATCAGTGTTTACTTCAGGGGGTTTGGTCAAATGCTCTGAAGGACAGTTCCTCCAACATGAGAGAATTAGTTGCTGTGGAACGAACCTTATCTAGATCTATTTGCCTCCAGGAAGAGTGTGAGGACGAGATACTTCTTCTCTCTAGACCCAGGAGACAATCCGTTGGCGGTGGATGCCCTCTCATAGTATTTTGTAGGCAGTCCAGCATATGCCTTTCTGCCTATTCCCCTGATTCCAAGGGTCCTGAGGAAGATCCAGGAGGACCATGCAATACGTAATAACAATCGTCCCCTTCTGGCTGAAGAGAAACTGGCTTTCCCTACTACGTCATCTGGCTTTAGAGGAACCAATGCCACTGAAGGAAAACCTTCTGACTCTAGCTATATATATATATATATATATATCAGGGGCGTAACTAGAACTGGCAGGGCCCCATAGCAAACTTTTGAACGGGGCCCCCTCCAAGACACGCCCCCAATGACACGTCCCCTTCAAGACACCCCCCCCTTACCGAATCAGTGTTAACAGGCTGACGCCACCCAGTTTACCGTATATACTCGTGTATAAGCCGACCCCCCTACTTTTGCCCCCAAAACCTGGGAAAACCTATTGACTCGTGTATAAGCCGAGGGTGGACCCCAGCATAGGT
>JARQOC010001854.1:0-33819 GCA_033576535.1 Allobates femoralis | reverse complement strand
TTTAAAATTTTGGGGGGGTGTTCTATTCCCACTATTTTCCTGCCTGCTTACGATTGGTCAAACGTATGCAGCTGAAAAAGTAAACACCCCGAGGAAAAATCTTTACATGCTAATATCCCCACAAGAGATGAGAATGAAAAAATTTAAAACATCTTCCTCAGCTCTAAAAGCTACTATCCCATGATGTGGGACATGTCAGAAACAACGTCCAGAGGTGGCAGAGCTGTCCTTCAACATGAAGTGTCTTCTATCTGACATATACGGGCATTTTGGGGGTTTTTGTTTCCAAAAAACTCTACACCACAATGCCACTTTGTGTCTGCGATAATCTTCAGGGCTGAAAAAAGACACAAGAATCACTTTGGATCCTGAGTATAATAAAAGCTTTTACAATAAAAAAAACAATATCCGTTCTGCTGGGAAAAATAGACTATAGTTCAGAAGGTTTACATAAAGTCACTTTTTGATGATATATACTGTATTTCAGTGATTCAATGCATAAAGTGAAACACATTTTACTGTATATAGAGTCATTAACACACAGAGAGATCTATTTCATGCGGCTATTTTGTTAAATTTGTTGATGATTATGGCTTACAGCCAATGAAAAACCCAAAAGTCATTATCTCAGAAAATTAAAGTAGGGAGGATAAGGATAAAAAGCTGTGCTGCTGTTGATTAATAAGTCAATGCGTTTCAAGACTCCCAGAAACACCCTGTAACATGGTGATATGAATGGGTTTTTGACCTGAGAAAGGGGGCCCAGGGAGCCCTTTGAAAACGTATTTGACTAATAAACTTGCCCTAGTTGCCCCTTTTAGCATGGAAAGCTCCAGGGAAAATATAAAGGTGCTATATAAAAAAATAATAATAATAATGTACATCTGTGTTTGCATTTATTTCATGGGGTTGACTGATCCTATCAAGTGCATTTGTTAGATTTTTTTGTGGCTGCACATGGTGAGTTTTTTTGGATTATTGTCCTTTTAGTAGTTTTCTGAGTATATGGATAGGGACTCGTAAGTGTGGGATCCGTGCCCGTGGATTACGAACTTAACATGTTCTGGCCAAAACATCTACCAATGTCTCACAAAAAAAATGTTTGTTTATCATAAAACTTTTTTTTGCACTTTATTATTTTTGTGGGGTGCAGATAGTCTCCATGGGCGCCATTCATCTAGTGGTGCAGAGGTATTGTACTAAGCTGTCCGCTTGGTTTAGTAGCTGGGACAGGACCAGTGAGTGCCATACAGACACTCTGCATCATATGTATCAGTGTGAATGACACCCTATGTATGCAAACATTATCTGTTAACATAGTAAATGCCGCTAGTCACCTCCCCCATGGTAGGTTGAGAGTGATTGTATCGTTTCTGGGGGCATGTGTTTGCCTTTATTTAATGGGGTCTGACTGCCTCCTGTCAAGTCCATTGGTTAGATTTTTGTGGCTGCACATGGTGTGTTTTTTTTATTATTGTCCTTTTAGTAGTTTTTAGAGGTGTCAACAAGACCTATGATGAAAGGAACACCATTCCTACTGTAAAGCATGGAGGTGGATGATGTGGGGATGTGTGAAACTACAAAGGAAATTTGGTTAAATTTGAAGGAAAGGTGAATGCAGCTCGTTATGAGCAAATACTGGAGGCAAATTTGCACTCATCATCTGGGAAGCTGCGCATGGGACGTACTTGGATGATCCAACATGACGATGATCCAAAAACACAAGGCCAAGTCGCCCTGTCATTGTCTACAGCAGTACAAAGTGAAGGTTCTGAAGCGGCCATCTCAGTCTCCTGACCTCAATATCATTGAGCCGCTCTGGGGAAAACTCAAGCAAAGCGCAGATCATGGAAAAAAGCCCAGGAATTTACAGGAACTGGAGGCTTTTTATCAAGAAGAATGGGCAGCTTTACCATCTGAGAAAATAAAGAGCCTCATCAACAACTACCACAAAACACTTCAAGCTGTCACTGATGTTACAGGGGCAATGCACCGGATTAAGAACTGGGGGTGGGAACTTGTGATCAGGGTCATTGGATGTTTCTGGTTGTCATTATGATTTATAGAGAAAAACACAGTAGATGACAATAAATGTCTTCACCCAACCATGAGGGGAAAAAGAGAGAGAATGTCTTATCATTCATATTGTCTGAAAAAGGCCAAGAAAGCAACACATCTGCCGGGGTGTGGAGACTGAGGAGCACAAGTGGACATAAAAGTTTCTCCAACTTTCTTTATTTTTTGGGGAAAGTTTGTCACAACAGCTTTCTAATCATCTGTTTACTAATAGAAGGATCCATCCGTTATTCAGGAATGAAGGGTTCTAGTGAAGCTTCGGCGCAGTGAGATCCTCGGTTTCTGATGCAGTAAAGGTCCTTTGCCTCCACTTTCTAATGATGATTTAGTGGCGGTCTCAATCCTGTTACATGGAACAACACACCGGGTTGTTGGCGGCATGTTTATCATTATTTTTATCCCTCTCCCTGGAGATATGACCTTCTGAAGTATTCTGCTTTTGATAATTTTGTGCATACCTCTGCCATTAACAGACAAACGCCCCATTACCAATAAGCCCCTGTCAGTTTATCAAAGGCTGAATAGTTACAGAACAAAGTCAGCAGCAGAAGGACATGATTCACGTTTAGGACAGCGTCCATCCTCATTTCCTTTTCATGTGGTTAGTACAGATTGGATTTTTAACCCTTTGTATCTGGGACAGTTGTAAAAAGTGCAAACCAACTTCCCATATGGGGCGAGAAGAGATGCAACCTATATCCGAGCGTCTGAACTGGATGAGATCTGACCTTCAGTTTTCAGAATATTTCTTTATCAGCGAATAATCTCTATTTTAAGTCAGTTTTGGTTAAGTGCATAAATAAAAGAAGGCAAGAAATTATTGTACATAAAAGGTAGAGATAGAACTCCAATACTCCCTAAAACTGTAAATGAGACAATCTCTGAATGCCAGCTGACGCTCTGCAGAATCCTCATCCCATCATGACGCTTTTTATCCAAGAATGATACAGATCCTTCATTATATTGGAACTGCATAGCATGTCCCTTCTCTGAACCATTAAAAAGAATCTAGCAGCAGGTTTTTGCAATGCAATCTGAGAGCAGCACAGCGTAAGGACCAAGACCTAGCAATGGGTCACTTATTGGGCTGCTTGTTGTTGTTTCAATAAAATCAGTGTTTTATAATCAGGAGATTATCACTACAGGACTAGGTGTCTCATGCTTCCTAGTCCTACTGCTCTGATTAGCAATATACAGTGAACACAGAAAGCAGCTAATCAGTGGTGTGGGTGGGGTTATAAACAGAAAGCTGCCAATCAGTGGTTTAGGCGATGTTATACAAAGCGACTATACAAAGAAAGGGAAAATAGCAAAAATATTCCAAGTGTGGTGAAATAGCAAAAAAATTCAATTCTGCCATTGGTTTTCCTGCTTTAATTGGGCAGTAAAAATAACCTGGAAACAAAAGTGTCCAGCTCAGTATGATGATGCATAGTATTAAAATAAAACTTAAAATTGTTTTGGGCAATTACATTAGTGGATGGCAATGAGTGATCAATCACAACTAGGCCATGTAGATAATTAACGTCTTTACTAATGAGGCTAATTACATTTACAGTTTAATTTACATTGGACTTTTGCGAATGCTGAAACACCAAATATGTTTTTCACATATTTTTACAACTCCTTATTTTTAACTAAGAAAAAGGGAGAGATTAAAATTTTTATATTTTTTTATGTATTTTAAGGACTTTTTTACATAATAAAATGATTTGTAACAAGCCTCTATGATGTGTAAGAACCTTCTCTGAGAATGTTCACCCACTAAATGTGAACACTTTAGTATATATGGAATAGAGGGGACTACGGAGAAACACAAGATATAAATTCTTAAATGATAAATATGGAATATTAGTCTGAAATAATAAAGTTCTTAAGCAAACAACACACAAATAATGTACAAAAAGAAAATCATTGATGGCAGATCAGGGCTTTTTAATAGCTTCTGTTCTTCACACTCTCAATGAAACTCAATGCTCCAATTGGAGCAGATGACCCAGGAGGTCCCCTTCACACAAAGACCTGGGAGATCCCTTCACATAATGACCAGAGAGGTCACTTCACACGATGACCCAAGAGGTCCCTTCACATGATGACCCAAGAGGTACCGGTCCCTTCACATGATGACCAAAGAGATCCCTTCATACAATGACCCAAGAGGTCCCTTCACACAATGACCCAAGAGGTCCCTTCACACAATGACCCAAGAGGTCCCTTCACACAATGACCCAAGAGGTCCCTTCACACAATGACCCAAGAGGTCCCTTCACACAATGACCCAAGAGGGCCCTTCACACAATGACCCAAGAGGGCCCTTCACACAATGACCCAAGAGGTCCCTTCACACGATGACCCAAGAGGTACCGGTACCTTCACATGATGACCCAAGAGGGCCCTTCACACAATGACCCAAGAGGTACCGGTACCTTCACATGATGACCCAAGAGGTCCCTTCACACAATGACCCAAGAGGTCCCTTCACATGACGACCCAGGAGGTCCCTTCACATGATGACCCAGGAGGTCCCTTCACATGATTCAGAGAGCATATAGTATAGCTCGACCACCGTTTAGGTGCACAAGGGAAAAATAGGCCACAAAGTCTTTAAATATATCCCCGGCACACAATAAAAGAAGAGAGATGATTATCCTTTTTGTGTTTTTTATTTTTGAAGGTGAAAAACAGGTTGTATCACACAACGTTTCGGCTCCAGTTGAGCCTTTCTCAAGTGAGTCTTTTGTATACATAGAAAGGGGGTTTGTGGTTCAGTTCCCACATGAGCAACTGCTCAGGCCAGTACCTGCCGGTTTGAGGTACTCAGCATATGACTCCGTCCTTTGTGTCAGTGCAGCAGCATGGTGGCTGGTCTGGGTGGATGGACAGGAGCCTGTCCATCCACCCAGACCAGCCACCATGCTGCTGGTACTGGCCTGAGCAGTTGCTAATGTGGGAACTGAACCACAAACCCCCTTTCTATATATACAAAAGACTCACTTGAGAAAGGCTCAACTGGAGCCAAAACGTTGTGTGATACAACCTGTTTTTCACCTTCAAAAATAAAAAACACAAAATGGATAATCATCTCTCTTCTTTTATTGTGTGCCGGCGATATATTTAAAGACCTTCACATGATGACCCAGGAGGTCCCTTCACACTCCGCCATTCTACAATTTTATGATTCTATGAATTATCACTAAAATCTAATACTTTTTTAGCAACTCTATAGAAAAATCCAGGAATCTTCTAGAAAGGAAAGACCTACAGTATTCCTGAAATAGTTGGCCAAACTCCTCACACGAGTCACAGAACTTTACTGGATAGAGATGAGCAAATAGATTCTAAACTAATCCAATTGATTTAGAATTTTCCAAAACTTACATTCGGGTGAATCTGAATTTTGGACAATATGTTTTGTGTGAATACAGCAAATTGGTGACTGACCAGCATTATTGTGCTTCATTCTGGAGGCCAGGAAAGGACTAAAAAATAAACTTTTACTCAATTCACCTCCACCCTCCACATACCTGTCCAGTGCTCTAAATGTTTCCTCTTACTACATCTTTTCTTCTGATGGATGTTCCATCCTGTCATGTGGGACACACGCCCATCAATGTCATGTGTTTCAACTATTTGGACACAATGACATACGTTTCACTCTACAGTGTGTGGTCCAGTCAGCAATGGTGGTGCCCACCGGAAGACCTTGTCGAGATGGAAGAGAAGATGATTGAAGGACCAGGGACAGGTATGGGGAGCAATAAGAAGAGGCAAGTATCAGAGTTATTTTTTTTAAGCACCTCTCAACAAATTACATCTGCACAGTAATTACTCAACCTGAATCAAATTTTCCCCTTGAATTGAGTGAATCTGCCTGCCTTGAATTTCCTAATACCAACAACCCAGAGAGTGTCAGCATCACTGCTGAACTTATCACCATCATCACTCTCTAGGCAACATCACACAGGCTCTAAACTAGACTGCAAGCCCCAGATTGATGAGTTATTCAGTACACCTGCCACCCTGGTTGCCTTCATTCCCTGATATGTGGCCCTGTTACTCGCTTTGTACTGTACATCTTCACATGAACATATACCTCTTGTGGCTTTATCTTCTCTGTCTTCCCTGGTTCTGCCCACTCCACTTAACTTTCCTGGCTCTGGTCTCTGTCTCAGCTCATACTAGTCTCTTGACTCCTTTACTTGGATCTGGGATCTTGAGATTCACTCAACCCTGGAACCTTCTGGAAAGCAGTTGTGAATGCAACCACTGAACCAACTACAATAACCCACATGGTGGTAAATATGATCTACTGATACAAGGCCAACCCATCTGTGAAGCTCACATTGGTTACTCTTTTCTTCACCCATTACCCATGGAGTCACCATGAACCCCTCCACTTTTCATGAAGTTTTGTGATAATATAGTAAAAGCCTTGAAGAAATTTAGGATGAGACGGAAGTGAATTCAAATAGGGCAGTACCATAGGTTGAAATGATAGCAAGATGTAATGAATGCGCTCACCTTATGGTGTTGTGTAGAGGCAAAACACCTATTGAAGCAATGGATGGCTGCTGCTGCCGCATGGACTGGAAGTGAGATGTTAAATGGATCCAAGTGGAGGCATCAACATTAGCCAAATTGCGCTGTGGGATTTGATGGAGCCTTCATGTTTACTAATAAGCAATTTTATTTCTAACGCATTTCGACTCTGGACTGATGCCTTTCTCAAGGTATAATAAAACAAACGTGAAACGAGAAAGCCTTATTGCAGAACACTTCCGACTTGATCTATTCATAATACATTATCATCACATGGTCCGAGAGCAAAATCAAGAATCCCACAAATTCTACTTTTGCAAAATATATTCAATTGTCAAGACATTTTTTATTGTTTATGTGAGAAAACAGTAAATAATATGAATGACTAATTACATGTTAAAGTTCTTATATATTGCACTTCTTAAGAATTCTTACCAATTATATTAATGAGAGTTAAATTATCTTGAGAAAGACGTCTGCCTCCAAGAGTCAGTGTTTATTTTCTGGGAATTTCGGTGACCTATTCGAGTATTTATCTCTTCAGGAAATAATCCAGAATGCGTTTTTCAAGTACAATATGCATTAGCCATGACATCCACTCTCAACAATAATGATTTTTGCAATTAGTCTGCTGACTTCTATCATTTGTTGGTGCTTTAAGCTTTCCTTCTTTATTTGCTTGGGCAATACAATCGCTATCCATCGTTACCCAAACACAGTTCTAAAGACATTAGGGCCCAAGTTAAATAAATTAAGTTCCCCGAGTTGTATATTCTTCATTGATAAAGCTGGATGGAGTTTATGAAGTGTGACTCATAGCTGACTCTCCGTGTGTATACGTCTTTACTATATACTTATATACGAGTATTTTGTTACTTAAACAAATCAACAGTTAAAAAGGTCAATTGGAAAGAGAAATTGTTTTGAGGGAAGCAAAGACTCTTCTTGGTTTACAATGAGTAAATCTTAAGTCTTTAGAAACATTCCCTTTTATTTCATTATACCTCCATTACTACTATACGTCATGCATTGTATACAAGGTATGGAAATGTTGTTTTTGGTGGATGGGTCATTTTTATACTTTGTTTCTTGCCCTGGAATTAACGTCATGACTTAATGCTGTTGAGTTTACATTTGTAAAAGCATAGTGGATGGTTTGTGTATTGGATTCAATGGTGACATGACAATAGGGAGGGCAATCAAGAGCATATCCCAGAGTCCTCAACATGAACATTTATGATCGTCCCCCTTCCGTTTTTGTCACCAATATATTTCCTACTTAAGCATTATTTATGAGTCTTTATTTTATGATCCATGTAAATCTTGAGTGTTTTGATAGGGCCCATAAAATAGTTTGGTTCTCTTACAGGAACTTGTTATGTATTTGTTATAATTATGTATAATCCTTTGATATTATTTTATTAATAATAATTAGTGATTTTCTAATGGATAGGGCTACAGTTAGTAGTCTCAGCAAGGACATTCCAGTAAGAGAGAGCTACAGCAGAAATACTACCGGAAAGATTCATCTGGGTTGTGAAGCAGACATAAAAGTAAGTGCATCCTCAGTGTTGTGATCATTCCTGCTCTGGGACCCAGACAGTGACTGTTCTCGTGCATTCGTGCCCCATAGACTCCCAAATGGTCATACAGTTACAAGCGTAAGGAACATTGTCTAGCGTGACCTGAAGTTCCTTTGTATGGATCTGTGGGGGATAGGTGGAGCCAAAAGAGAAATACAGTCAGTGTGTAGTGACAAGTCTGGAGTACGACAGGGCATCTTCAGCAAATGATGCCAACGTACACTGTGTGCAGTATTATTAGGCAAGTTGAATTTTAGATGATTATTTTTATTATTGATCAACAACTATGTTCTCAATCAACCCAAAAAAATCATAAATATCAAACCTTAATATTTTTGGAAGTTGGATGTTTTTTCTTTAGATTTGTCTCTTACGAGGATATCTATTTGTGCAGGTAACTATTACTGTGCAGAATTATTAGGCAACTTAATAAAAACCAAATATATTCCCATCTCACTTGTTTATTTTCACCAGGTAAACCAATATAACTGCACAACATTTAGAAATAAACATTTCTGACCTGCAAAAACAAAACACAAAAAAATTAGTGCCCAATATCGATCCCTTTCTTTATGATGACACTCAACAGCCTCCATCCATAGATTGTGTCAGTTGCTTGATCTGTTTACGATCAACATTGCGTGCAGCAGCCACCACAGCCTCCCAGACACTGTTCCCAGGGGTGTACTGTTTTCCTCCCTGTAGATGTCACACTTTAGGAGGACCACAGGTTCTCTATGGGATTCAGATCAGGTGAACAAGAGGCCATGTCATTATTTGTTCTTCTTTTAGACCTTTACTGGCCAGCCACGCTGTGGATTAGTTGGATACATGTGATGGAGCATTGTCCTGCATGAAAATCATGTTTTTCTTGAACGATACCGACTTCTTCCTGTACCACTGCTTGAAGAAGTTGTCTTCCAGAAACTGGCAGTAGGTCCGGGAGTTGAGCTTCATTCCATCCCCAACCCGAAAAGGTCCCATAAGTTAATCTTTGATGATACCAGCCCACACCAGTACCCCACCTCCAGCTTGCTGGCGTCTGAGTCGGAGTGGAGCTCTCTGCCCTTTACTGATCCAGCCTCTGGCCCATCCATTTGGCCCATCAAGAGTCACTCTCATTTCATCAGTCCACAAAACCTTTGAAAAATCAGTCTTAAAGGGATCCTGTCACCCCCAAATCGCCTCCTAAGCTATTAAAACATGTCCTGCAGCCTCCCATCAGTAATCCCACACTCCTATTTGCTAATAAATGCATCCAGTGAAAGTGAAGAAAAACATTATAGCACTTACTCATTAGTGATGATAATGAGAGTAGTGGCTATTCTTTAATCACCCAGGTTCGCGTCATTACAGCCCCATTACAGCCTTTACAACGCTGAGGAGCGCTGGGAGGCGTTGATGACATCATGTCTTGCAGATCACGCCTATTAAGGCGTGCTATCATGACGACATGGGCCCGCCTGGGTGATTAAAGAATAGCCACTACTCTCATTCTCATCACTAATGAGTAAGTGCTATAATGTTTTTCTTCACTGTCACTGGATGCATTTATTAGCAAAAAGGAGTGTGGGATTACTGATGGGAGGCTGCACGGACATGTTTTAATAGCTTAGGAGGAGTTTTGGGGTGACAGGATCCCTTTAAGATATTTCTTGGCCCAGTCTTGACGTTTTATGTTATGTTTCTTGTTCAGAGGTGGTCGTTTTTCAGCCTTTCTTACCTTGGCCATGTCCCTGAGTATGGCACACCTTATGCTTTTTAATATTCCAATAAGGTTGCAGCTCTGAAATATGGCCAAACTGGTGGCAAATGGCATCTTGTCAGCGTCATGCTTGATTTTACTCAATTTATAGACAGTTATTTTGCGCCTTTTTTGCCCAACACGCTTCTTGCGACCCTGTTGGCTATTTGCCATGAAACGCTTGATTGTTCGGTGATCACGCTTCAAACGTTTGGCAATTTCAAGACTCCTGCATCCCTCTGCAAGAAATCTCACAATTTTGGACTTTCAGAGCCCGTCACATCTCTCTTCTGACCCATTTTGCCTAAGGAAAGGCATTTGCCTAATAATTAAGCACACCTTATATAGGGTGTTCATGTCATTAGACCACTCCCCTCCTCATTACAGAGATGTACATCACCTGATTTACTTAATTGGTAGTTGGTTCTCAAGCCTATACAGCTTGGAGTGGGACAACATGTATAAAAAGTATTATGTGATCAAAAAACTAATTTGCCTAATAATACTGCACACAGTGTATACTACTGGAACAGTAACTTTTAAGCTATGTACCCGTGTTTCACAAGACTGTGTAAGTAAAGAACTGTTTTTAAGTTTTATTAAAGAGGACCTGTCACCAAACCAGGCATGGTGATCTAATTACAGCACTGAATGCAGCATGTCTGCAGCATGCAGGCAAGGGGTCCCCCAGCACTTGAGCAGCCCTGTACCCTGAGATAATACACTTAGAAAACTTACATGCTCCAGCCACTAAGGAGGTGGCTAGGGGCTGCAGCCAAGGGCAGATTCACACCCCCTGCATGTGTAATCTGCCCACCGCTGCCAATCATTCTCTCCCTCTTCAGCAGCATTTAGGGTGCCTTCACATTAGCGTTCCCCTCCGCAGCGTTCTGCGGAGGGGATCCGCAATGTGAACGCAGCACCGCAAGCCCCTATGTTTATAATGGGAGCGCACGGTGCTGCGCTTGACAGCGCAAGACCGTGCACACCCATTCACCCCCACATGTGATCTGTGCGCAGGCGGATGCCTGCGCACAAATCACACACTTTCGCCCGCACCAGGGACGCAGCAGATCACGTTTGGGAGTGAATGGGTGCGCACGGTCTTGCGCTGTTAAGCGCAGCACCGTGAACTCCCATTCTAAACATAGGGGCTTACGGTGCTGCTTTCACATTGCGGATCCCCTCCGCAGAACGCTGCGGAGGGGAACGCTAATGTGAAGGCACCCCTAAACAGAGTTTTTTTTTCTCTCTCCAGAAAGTCAGTTTAGCCCTGCCCCCTGAGGGGCGGAGCCAAACAGCAAGTTCTGGAAAAACCTCTGTTGAAATGCAGCTGAAGAGGGAGAGAATGATTGGCAGCGGTGGGCAGATTAAACATGCAGGGGGTATGAATCTGCCCTTGGCTGCAGCCCCTAGCCACCTCCTTAGTGGCTGGAGCATGTAAGTTTTCTAAGTGTATTATCTCGAGGTACAGGGGGCTCAAGTGCTGGGTGACCCCTTGCCTGCATGCAGCAGACATGCTGCATCCAGTGCTGTAATTAGATCACCATGCCTGGTTTGGTGACAGTAGTAAAGCGATTAGCACGGTCTCTTGGGCGCTCAGAACAAAGCCAGGATCCTGATCGGTGGAAAGTCCTTTATTAAGAAAACCTCCGTCACCACGACATGTTTCGACGGTGTAGTGCCGTCTTTCTCAAGTGCTCGTCTTTAGCTCCAGGACCTGTATCACTGTGGCAACGGCTATTACTGAAGACACAGGACCTGTCTACATCAGCGCACCCGGTCACATGGGACGCGAAGAGGCGGAGCCTGGCAACACTAGGAAGCGAGCGGGGACGCTGCTGCAGACCGGGCTGGGGCCGCAATCCTTCCTTTTTACATCCACTGCAGATTATCCAGGACAGGAGGGAAACCCTTGTTGCTGCTCACACCCTAACCAGTGTTGTGCATGGACTGCACAACACTAATAGGTTAGTAATTACTCAGCCACTAATTTACTGAGTTTTTGATGATATTGCACCATTGCGCCCCCTTTTCTCTCTTTGTGTCTCCTACATGGTTTGGTGACAGGTCCTCTTTAACTCTTTATTGGCCTTGACCCTCCATGAGGGGGATACTGAATTACACGTTTGCACTGAGTAGCTGGCCGGGGCAAGCTCAGCCATGATAGTGGCTGCTCGGCGGCCTCGGCCCTGATTCGCCCCCAACTAACAGGGCTCGACACCTCAACATGCCACAACCTCCAGCAGGGCCTGGAAAATCAGCTGAATCCTATCACATGGCTCCAGCACTCCTCATGTTGGGACGCAAATGTAAAAAGGGGAAGATAATTAGGTGAATAGCAGGGGCTAGTTTCTAGTCCAGTTATGGTGTAGAAGCAGAGGTTGTTGTAATCCCATAAGAAACACGGACACCATAGATTTCTTGAACGCTTAAGAACTTTTACTCCATACTAAGTGCAAAGTCAACAGTGTACATTTAATTAACTCTCCCTCTTTAGTTCTAATGGCCGCTTTTCACGTCCCGATATCATTCCGATATTGGATACAACGGCACAAAAGCGCGCATGTTTTCGGCACTAATCCAAGATCGCATAGGAGCTGTCACACAGGGAGATATTGGCAGGCAACACAACTGCGATGTATACACCCCCTTGTACGAACGACTTAGGGAATGACAATTTAACATGGGAGTGAATAGGGGAAGTTGTGCTCCAAATCGTAGACTGCGCTGTCACACAGCACGATCCTGCCACATCGTCCAGCCAATATCGGGCTGTTGGAGAGCCTGCACAATTCCCCAACAATATCGTTTTGGCTTCGTTCTTGCATTGAATTGCACATTTACACCACACAACGCACGAACGATATCGGCGCCAATGGCCGAACCACGTGACTTTTTTTGTTGGACAACAATATCGGGACGTGTAAAGCGGCCATTAGAGTTTCTTAGCAGTGAGGATCTTAACTTTGCTTTGGATGCTTTTTCAGGTTTTGCTCTGTACAGTCCTACTTTGACTTGGGAAGCACACTGTAGCATAAACTCTGGCTTTTTCTAGAAAGTTCTCTGTATGAAGTGCGGCCTTTCTATTCTTTACTGCTAGTAATCGCTAGAGGACAGGAGCAAACACTTGATGCCATTTCTCCTAAAAACACACACTGCTCACATCCTCACAATTGCATCCTCTCACCTGCATCTCCAGCAGCTGCACTCAACTGCTGAAAAATATTGCTAAGGGCTTTTTCACATTGGCGCTTTTGCCAAAATGCGGCAGATGCGGCTGATTTACCGCATCTGCCGCCTAAAGGCCGCACTTGCAGCACATCCATGCATTGTATATGGGGCTTGCGGTAATGTGGGGCAGGTGCCGCAGGTGCGGTTCCGGCAGGTGAGGCTGCGATAAAACCCGCTGCTGACTGCATTTTTTTAGCGGCCGCACCTGCCGCATCTGCACTTGCTGCAACTGCCGCACATACACAATGCACGGGGCGTGCCGCAAGTGCGGCCGTTAGGCGGGATCCTCAGCAGATGCATTTTTTTGTCCGGATCCAGACAAAAACGCCAGTCTGAAAGGACCCTTAGCGATCTTTGACCATATAAAGAAATTGTAGTTTAGAGAAAGGCCAGCAGAGGGCAGTGTGGCAATTATACATTTTACAATTCACAGAACTAAAGTGTAGGAGTTAGAATACACTACATTATAAAGCAACACATGGCATACTCTGGGTCAAACACACTTATCAGCAATACATAATTAGTATTTAAGGGCCTTCAACCCGATCTTAAACATGGTGACTTGATGGATTAACGCTCTGTAGAAAGATCAATCTTTTGCAACCTAGATAGGACAACTATGGTCTTATCCAAGCCTAGATAGGTCCATCAGGATCTTCATCATCATCATCATCATCATTATTTATTTATATAGCGCCATTAGATTCCATGGCGCTTTACATATGGAGAGGGCAGACGAGGACAAGTAAAACATGTAAAGACTATCAAATCAGGTACAGGTATAGTAGAGAGAGGACCCGGTCCGTGAGGGCTCGCAGTCTACGAGGGACGGGTGGGGATACAGTAGGAAGGGGTAGTGCTTCATGATTGAATCGAGCCATTGGGTTGCTGGTCTACCTCTTCGCCTCGTTCCTTCTATTCTTCTGACTTTGATGACCTTCTCCAGTGCTTGTTCTCTTTGTAAAATGAGTCCATAGTAGTCAAGTTGCAGCTTGGTAGTCTTTGCTTTGAGTGACATGTCTGGCTTGATGTTTTCCTAAATTGATTTGTTTGTTCTTCTTGCCATCCATGGTATTGGTTACCAAGACAGAGGTTTGAAAATACTGCACCCCAAAATAAAAAAACATTTATCAGGGAAGTTATGAAGCCTGGCATTAAAGAGCCAATACGTGGGCTAACCTAGTGCTACAACTGAAGGGGGCAACCCTATGGACAGGGGCTGGCAGAGCAGCAGGCAGCAGAGTGGCTCAGTAGTTAGCACTGTTGTTTTGTGGTACTGGGGATTCTGGGTTCATATCCCACCAAAGACAACATCTGCAAGTATTCGTACGTTCTCCCTGTTTTAATGGTTTCCTCCAGGTTCTCTGGTTTCCTCCCACACTCCAAAGACATACTGAAGGGGAATATAAGCTGTGAGCTCCAATGGAGCAATGATGATGATGCCTATAAAGCTGTGGAACATGATGGTGCTATAAAGTGAGTATCATTTATAAAGTCTGTTAAATTGGAGACAAAGTGCAGTTGATTGACAGCAATGTATGAATCAGTTGTATTCTGCCCTGTACATCATAATATCTAGCAGCTGTCATAGCAGATTTCCGCTGATTAGTGATGGTGCTGGGTGTTGGACCTCCACAGACCTCATATTGATCCTGAGGATACGTCATCAACTGGAAAATGTATGTAAACTGCGCAAATTATTATTATTTATTATTAAATGGTATTACTAGACCTGATGAGAACGGTGTCATTTATTTGAAAATCCACGTTCGAATGACTGATAGTAAATTCCATTAAACAAGTGACTGATTTAATGCGTCTCTGCACAACCACCAGCCTGACATACAGCTTGAACTGAGTAGTGTGAGATCTCAGCAGGGAGGAGAGCACATGAGGAGCTGTCAATTGGGCTAGGTCGTTCAGTATTTCGTTTAAATGCTTACAGATATTCTGACCTAGATTATCATAGTAAATACACCAGCACCACTAAGTCTATGAAATCTAATAGTGTATGCAGATGGTATTATGAAATATGGTGACAGATTTTCTTTAATGACTGTAATCGTAGTCATAATAATAGTAATCAGCATTTTTAGGGGTTTGAAGAATCTAAACTACATGTATGTAATGCGGCCAGGGCTAAGGATGGTACTCGGCCACCGGGTCTGCTGAATAGGGAGTCACGGGTGGAACGGATCCCAATGCTGTACCCTGGTGATCATTTGAAGGGGACGTTGATGTGGGGAGAAGGGGTTATTTACAGGAGATCATGACGCCACCTGTAGTTCCTGGTAATATGGTACCGGCGCTGCAAGCCGGCCGCTGAGGTGGTGGTGGGTGCAGTAGAGTGTGGAACAGCCCCCACAGGTGGAGCTTTACCTCAGGGCAGCGATGAAGGAAGATGGTAAGGGAGGGCAGTGATGAAGTCGTTGCAGACACAATAGTGAATTGCGGCGGTTAGACAGGCACACAGACACACAGGGATTGTTGTTTCGGTACCTTTTACTGATGAGCGGGTAACAGGTACAGTCCAGAGTAGTAACCAGGTCCCCGATGCAATTTGGGACTTCCACCTTAGAAAGTTATGAGGCCTCCTTTGTGTCTGTGCTCTGCTGTGTGGGATGAGTCCTGCCTGAGCCTGAACCCACCACTTCTTCTTCTCTGGTCTTAGTCCAAAGCTGACAATGAGGTCCTTCTGCGGGGTGCCTGTTTCTCTTGTGGCCCCTGTTTCTCTTGTGGCCCCTGGTCCTATGCTTGGTCAGTTTAGTGTCTCTTGCCTTATTTCCTCAGGGCTGAACTCCTCCTGAATCTTCTGGGCTTTTGCTGTAGCTCTGCAGGCTGGCAGCGTCGGACTCCAGTGTCCAGTGTACTAAAGGGCTTTATTATCTCTTTCCCTTTTTTTAGTTCCCTGTCTCATCCACTTGCCTCCGGCCCCTTCCCTGGGGTGTGCGCAGCGGTCAGTCGTCTCTGGTCCTGGGCCTGAATCTCTCCCTCAGCGACCAGCAGCTCTGCCTCCTCTCTCTTCCTTCTCCTCACACGAACTGCGCTCCAACTGAATCTAGCTCCAGGGACTAACTGACTCCTCCCCTCAGCCTGGATGTTCTTAAAGGGGAACTGACTTAATGCAACCAGTAGAGCTCCCCCTTCAGGTCTGGGGTGGAAGGTGGTGTGTGCTGAGCTGAACAAGGTGTTAGTCCTTCCTTGCACTGGTGGAACCTGTGGCAATCCCCCGCAGGGATGCCACATATGTTATATGACAATCGATCTTAATGTTGCTAATTCTGCAAAATACACTATTTATGGAATTTAACCCTACACAAACTTGAATGAAAGCCGTCGTCCAATCTAACAGACTCTTGGTCTTGTTTTTGTCCGATATCAAACTTTATGAACATTGTGTGTTTTTTTGCTCTCTGCTGGACTAATTATTTTTGGATCTTGTGTCAGTTTTTACAATCATTTTTGTATGTGAAAAAAATGTCTTAGTGTCTCCAATTTAATTTGGATTGTAAGTAAGGTGCTATATGCCGGCCAGACATCTGCTTTTTTATCGTAAGGCCATTGACTTGCACTTTTAAGCTTTGTCAGCGACACGGAGCAAAGTCTTCATATTTTTTTGTAGACAGTCTGTATAAAAAGCACATGTGAAAAGACAATGTGATTGGGTCTGATCAAAATAATGGATGCACACGTGACAAAAAACCGGAACTGTCTTTTTTAATAATTTGTTTATAATTTGTTTATGTAGAAAAAAGCCCAGGTTTAGATTCCGCGCAGACCACAAAGCAGGAAGGGTACGTCTGATGTCTGTTTATTGACCCAACGCAATTCACAGCAGGACCTGCTGCTTCTTCAGTTTTTTGCCCTGAGGAAGCAGCAGGTCCTGCTGTGAAACGCGCTGGGTCAATAAACAGACATCAGACATACCCTTCCTGCTTGGTGGTCTGCGCGGAATCTAAACCTGGGCTTTTTTCTACATAAACGAATTTCTCTCCTCACCAGGTGTCTGCAGCGACCAGGATAACAAGGCTCTTGCAGGTTGTTGTGACTCACACAACCCAAAAAGGTGAGTCACACTGATCGGGGGGCATTGAATTATCATCATAGATAAGACCCTATATGCGCTCCCTTCTCTTTCTTTTAATAATTTGAACCCATGGGGTAAATATTAGAGGGAATCTATCAGCAGGTTTTGGCTACCTCATTTGAGAGCTGCATGTTGTATGCAAAGAGATTGTGTAACTTAGATTACTGGCTGCAGCCATTCTGACACAAGCAAAGCATTTAGTTTTAGCCATGCAGCACAGCAAGGAGAGCTGCCTCAGCACCCGCCAGGTTCTCTATAAAGATTGTACATTTATAGTGAGGTGTCAATCATAGCAAGAGGGCGTGTTGGACTGTAATGCACTAAACAATATAGTCCAGTACTAGTAATCAAGTGATAAAGCCTTTAGTTTATGTAAACAATAGCACAGAGCCTGGTAACAGAAGCATAGTTGATTTTTGTTTTGTTTTTTAACTCTTACAGCATGCTGTCCTCAGCTTACATAGCAAAAACCTGCTGACAGATTTCCTTTATGTATATGTGGCTCTAACGAAGAAGCCGTGCACTGGATGCCTGATTGGGCTGTGACTGAGCCTCTGGTTGGAGGGAGGGGTTAGAGTAGTTTAGTAGGGCTCAGTAGGCAAAGGAGAGTCCAGTGAGGAGGCAGCAGGAGCTCCTTCAAAGCCGCAAGATGCACGCAAAGCCTTACAGGGCCTGGCAGCAGAACTGGAAGCCAGTAGTTTACATGCCCACTAGCCACTCAAGTGGAACCTTCCAAAGTGACCAAAGTAAAGATCAGGGAACTGCTCTGGGAGTACGAATACTCACAGGATATGCACTACCATCCAGGCTGGAGGTAATCCACAGGAATCAAAGGGGAAGTACTGGAAGGCTAATGTCATCTGAAAACCTAAGCACAAAAGGAAGTCAGCGGGAAGGTCATAATACTCACCCAGCAGAGTGGACTATGGTTCTCCTCAGACTGGTCAGACCACATGCCTGATGGTGGATGTGTATCCTGGATCTGCTTCAGCAACCCGCAGAAAAAGCAAAGACTGACTCCTTGTGTCTCCTTCCTCCACTACATCTCACCACCATCACTACCATCACCCTCATCATCCCCTGGGATCATCTGCAGTGCCAACCATCTATTGGCTGATTATCCCAACTCTTCATTTTTATTTCTCGATTTTTCAATTTCACTTTATATGTGTAGTTAGGGCCACAGCTGCTGGCACCGCCACTGTGAACTTACTCCCTAGCCCAGATACTGAGTACCGCGGCCCAAGTGACTGACACATATACCTTGTAAGTAATGAGTTGGATAGACAAGCTATGGAAAATCTGTGTTATCTTAAAGTCCGATTTCACAAACAATCTTTTTTTTTTTATATTTCTGGACTGTGGCTGACTGTAACTGTTTGGTAGGCCTGTCACTACTAATATCACAACCCAAACATCTAGAGAGGAGTAAGACAAGTTCTCACAGTATGCTAACAATAATGATTCATGTTTACTGGCATTCGTAGAATTCATCGGTCGAGATGCTCAGGAATGGGTCTTCGTTTTTATTTCTGAACATATATTCATGGCACTGTCACCTTTTGTAAGCCAAAAGAAAGAGCAAAGCAAAAGGAAGAATTTGATTCTGCACATAAAGGCTGTGACGGCTGCCATGCATTTTTTCTTTTTCTTTTAGATAAGAGCACCCTGACTGAAGGCTTGGAGATCATAAACTTCACATGGAAACCTACAAATATTCTAGATCAAAATACTGTTACTTCTTTTTTTGGCGCTTCTTTATTCCTGCTTTCTTATGACGGGGAAGAGCAAAAAGACAGGCTCACCTCAGGAGAAAAACTTAGAGAAGAGCTCACTGATTCGCAGGACCACGGTCCAATGGCCACATTGACAATGCTTTGGTGCTGTGTCTCACAATCCAGCAGGGGATTCTATTGAGTTCACTGACGGCAGCAGGGAAGCCCTCAGCTATGAAATCTGGTGAACTCAGAGATGTCCCCCCTTCTCACAGCTGAGGGTCCCCTGCAGTTGTCAGTGTTCCACTAGGGCTGTAGCGACCAGTAACATTTTCCATCACTGCAGACTCCAAATGTATTAGAGGCGGGATCATTGTGGGACATTTTGTGGACCTTGGGGGGTGTTTTGTGGGTTAATAAATGGGTGAAAGAGGGTGTGTGTATTTTTTATTTTAAAAAAGGAATCTTTCTGTGTATTTATTTCCTTTGACTTAAGGGTTAGTAATCACCATTACTAAATCTAGGCCTTGATGGCAGCTGGGAATTTTGACATATCACAGGTGACATTAACTCCATATATTGGCCTGGTTATCACCACATCTGGGCAATCGAGATGAGCAGAGTAAGTACCAATATTGATGCATCTTATGGATGCGCCAATTCTGTGGTAGTTGTGGGCTGTTATATTTAGGCTGGGAGGGGCCAACCCTGATAATATCAGCTCCCATTTATCAGCTTTACTGTGGCTGGTTATCAAAAATGAGGGGACCTGATGCCCTTTTTTTAGTTATATATCCATTGTAAAGCTGACTGCTGGGGGGATTTAAATTATTTAGAAAATGTAAAGCTGACTGCTGGGGGGTTTAAATTGTTTATTTTTACACTACAATACAGCAAACTCATCTGCATCCAATCACAGACATTAACACAGAGAGTGGGGGGGCATGTATAGCAGTCTGTAACCTATCACAGATGCTGGCACAGAGGATGGGTGGGAGAAGCAGTCACTATCCATGATGCTTATGTGGCGCCCCTCTGGCTATGTGCAATAGAGAGGTATTGCACTCTGACAACAAATGTAGTATCTCTGTAAGTTGTCAGTTCAGGGTTTAACCTGTGGAGTCTGTTTATACACACACTGGGCCACATGGAGTAGGAATAGGAGGGGGGTGGGGACCGGTAAGTTAGTAGGTCCCAAAAGGGGTTGGAGCCTAGGTTAGAGTTGTGAGAGAGAGTGACAGTTTAAAAACAGACAGTGCTGGGAAGGCAGTCAGGAAGGACGTGCCTGACAGTACCGCTGGCAGGAGGGATCCCCATCTCTAAGAGGGAGCCCAGGACAGAAGAAACGGACCAGGACTGGCTGAAGCCAGCTGGTCACGTTTGTGGAACACCGGCAGCACGGGAAGCCGAGGCAGTCAGTAGTTTATCTCTGGCCGCAAACCGACGAGCTGCGGGCCCATAGTAATCGGGTTGCCGTGAGCACACAAAGACAACTCACCCCTCAGGACTGAAACTGGTTCAAGACACTATAGGTAATGGGCTGAATTCCGGTGGCAGGAGAAGACATAGGGAAGCACTCCTGTCCATACCGGTAAGGAACCAACCTTACCTACTAGCTACAGACCATGGGACTGGCGGCAGAGCTTTGCAAGGGTGGTAAGACAGAGAAGAGTAGATTAGACCCCGAAAGACCAAGGAAGGAACATCTGGAAACTCCATAACCCTGAGCTGGCAACAGACACCCGGTAAACCAGACTGTACTGTGTTTCATCTTAACATCTGCCGGTACCTAGTAAAGTGGAGTTAGGGTACCTTTACACACGGCTACATTTGTAGCTTGTCACCAGGTAACTTATTGGTTGCAGTGAAATCATGGATACATGTTTCTATCTTGTTGCTGTGTACAAATGGAATCATGTATCCATGATTTCACTGCAACCAGTAAGTTACCTGGTGACAAGCTACAAATGTAGCCGTGTGTAAAGGTACCCTTAGAGTTGAACTGGTCTCGGTCATTCTTCTCGCCGGTGCCCGGAGGGCTTCAGCACCATCAGCAGCATCATACCGGCGGGGTAAGAACTACAACCACAACTCCCCTCATCCCTCTCATCATCCTGCATCACCGCTGCCCTAAGGTAAAAGCTTCACCTGTGCGGAGCTGGACCACACTTAGTTGCACCCTTCCTCACCTCAGCGGCCGGCCTACAGCTCCGGTACCCCAAATTACAGGGAACCACAGGTGGCATCACGTACCCCTGTTAATATTTCCTCCCCACCATCTAACAAATGACAGCCAGGGCACAGAGCCGGGAACCCAACCACCCGTGATTTCCCCAGTTATTCCATCAAACGCAGGCACGGTATCCAAGTACCCCTTGCCCTGGGCTTATCATTTTCTGAGCAGGTCTGGAAAAAAATCTAATTATTGGGTTATCATCTGGTAAACATGGTAAATATATCTGTCCTGCTCTTATCCCATTTAGCTCCCTCTTGTCTTTCCCTTGCCACCATTTTACAGCACAGAACATGTCCCTATTGACTTGTATGATGTTTATTATCCTGGGTCGAATTTGGGTCAAATTTGATTCCCTAACCCAACTTTTTTTAGTCAGTGTGGATTCAGCGAACCCGAATATCTATGAGTCCGCTAAACACTAATTATCTTGGCGAAGAATTGCTCACCAACAAACATTTGTAAACAATATTTGAGAGACAAATGTATTTTTTGTACATAGAAAAAGTATTAGATCTTTGAGTTCAGCTCATGAAAAATGGGAGCAAAAACAAGGGTTGTATTTACATTTTTGCTCAGTGTAATAAGAGAAATACTCAACAAAAAATATTCAAAATATGTAGAAATAAACAATGTATTGAACACTGCTGTGGGTTGAGCGGCAACTAACTACTCCCATTTTATTAATACTTTCCGGGGGTGGATTATAAAGAGGGCAATCTGAGCTATTGTCTGAGGCCCAGTGCTCCATGGGGGTCCCATGGCCAGATTGCTCTCATTGTAATATTTTTTGCACTACCATTGGATCTGCTTAGCCCTGGGCAAGGAGCGTTCCTAAAGGCCCAGTTACACGGCACGACGTTGAAAAGATGTTGGCAATGATCTCGGGGCGCGCGGTTGTTTTTGGCATCATTTCAACACCGCTAGTGAGATGTCACACGTGTAGATATCGTGAACAACTCACCAACGATGTTGTGAGCAGGTATTGTTCACAAACCCAGCGAACGATCCCTGCTCATTGCTGTCAATGGGCGAAGTTGTCCATGACATCGTTATCGCGGTGTCACTCCGAACGATGCAGCAGGTTGCTGGATTTGAGATCGTCAGGTTTACAAACAAGTTGGTAATTCTGTCTACTCCAATCCAGCCATTTATCATTGCAACTTGTCAGAGTCACACGCAACAAGGTCGCAACAACATTGCTGGTACGCCTCCAAACCCGTGACATATCAGCGATGTTGTGGACGATGTTGTGCCGTGTAACGGGGCCTTGAAGCTCTGCTGCTGGGAATAGAAAATAAATGACAGCACAGCTATAGGGGAGCTTCAGTCATCTTCACTGTGAAGATGGCGCCATGCATATTGATGCCATTGTGCGAACATGTATGATCAGGCCACAAGACAGATTGCATTGAAGCAGCAAGAGGTCATATGGAGAGGTAAGTATTAAAGGGAATCTGTCAGGTCAAATATCTGTGCCGCCCAGCTTAGGGGACCGGGATACCCGGCGCAGGGTCCCTTTCCTTGGGGAAGTCACTGGTGGCTGGACCCAGGCCGTGGCCCCAGGCTGGCACACTCCTAAAAGGGGGTATTTACAGGGGATTTAGAAGTTTATATAATTTATAAAGTTTGTAGATGTTATTGTCGTGACGCCACCCAGAATAATGTGGCTATATATGGCCACCGCTGCCTTGTACTGGCCAGGGGATGATGGTGAGAGGCAGCTGAGATGGTATAGCCCTTTTCCGGGTAGGGCTGTAGGGTCCCCTGGACAGGTGATGTTAAAGTTAATGATGGATGAAGATGGAAGTATGGTGAGGAGATGTTAAGGACACAGACACTTACTTGATTCACAGTAAATTCTCTCAGCGGTGATGGTCCCAATCCTGGATAGATGGTAGCTGTTAAATCAGAGGCTGAGGCACAGATGAGGTTTAACTGGTTTACTTTCAACCAAACTATAATACAACAAGTCCCGTCTCCGGAGTCTGCAATAGGGGTTCAGTTGCTCAGGCCCCACCGGGTCCTTTACCTCCTGCTTGCGCTGTCTATGTGGCCCTGCTGCCGTGTGTGAACTCGCTGCTGGCCCAAATCTGTCCTCTCTGGGTCCCACTCAACAGGCAACTTGAGTCCTTTGTCTCTCTCTGCTTACCCCCTCCGGGAGTACTGCTGAACTCTTAGTATGTTGCTGTGTCTGGCCCTGTGAAGCTTGTTGTTACCTCACGTTTTTCCGGTTGCTGTATTGTATATAACTAATGCAGCCACGGATCCGGTATCCGTATCTGCGCTTTTTATCTACGGTAGATAATGATGCTACCCGATTCTGAAAGTGTTTCTCTTATCAGTTTTCTCCTCCTCAGACCGATGGCTTGGCCCTGGAAAATTGTCAGCCAGTTCTCAGGAACTCAATGCAGCTCCTGTCACTCTGAGCGCCTGGCTCCAACTGTCTGAAAATTTACCTCAAACCAGTGTTTTATCTCTAGGGAAGTCTCTGGTGTCTCTGGAGCTCCCCCTACTGGCCAAAGGTGGTAGTGCAGTGGCTTGGCTTTCTAAGTGAGTGCAACTATTATGATCTTATACTGTGGCTAATACCCGCAGGGGCGCCACATTCCCCCTTAGTTAAGAACAGTACTCCGGGACTGTGGGACAATAAACATAAGATATAACAGATAATATTTACAGAGTCTTAAAAAAAAATAAAAAGTTACAAAAACCACTCAAGTTTAAAAAATAGAGTCTTGTAAAAAGTCAATTCAAATAGCGTCCATTAATACAGCTCTGTCCTTGAGGGCTATTTATTTGTTAGGAAAGGCACTGCAATTAGCGTCCATTTTTCCAACAAAGTTTATGAATAATTTAAGAATGTTCAAAAAACAGTCTTTCCGGAGCTTTAATTTACCGCCTCCGGGCTGATAAATGAAGAAAAGAGTTCAAGAATATGCAAGTAGTTCATACAGAATAGTCTCTGTAGGTACTGAGCTTTTTAACGTTACATCTAATAACTACTAATTAACAACTAAACAAGTTCCTTTCAGATATTTCGGGTTGTAAGTGCAGTAGGCCTCAAGGCCCTCGGGTCACCGCATATGAGGCCAAGTTTTAACTCTTCGTGACTGCCACTTTACATCATACCTTTTAGGATTCTATTCAATTACATAACTTTAACATATAGACAATGCACATGAAATCTATTTACATTTGGTAGTCTGCATATCTTGCTGGTAATTGACCCTGAGTACTACGCTGTGATCTGCGTAACGCTTGTGTACTGGGTGTACTCAATGTGATGGTGTGAGTGGACGTATACCTAGTAAGTACTTCTGGTTCTGCTAGGGATAATTCCACATTTGTGGGGTTGGCAATTCCACCGTGTCCAGGACTATTATTACTAGGAATTTGTTCTTCCTGTCTTGGGACTTCTTGTGGTACAGGGTCTGGTGTTTGATAGAAAGCCATCATGGGAACTACTACTGCACCATTGTAGGTTGGCCAGGTTTTAGGAAAGTCTCCTAGATAGGTATGATATACTCCATCTTCTTCTTTTTCGTTAACAGGTTGAACCGGTACTGGTTGAATAACTTCTGGTTCAGGTTGAATGACTTCTTTTTCTTTCAATGTCTCTGGACATAGTTTTAGATTGTCTCTTGACATTAGTACTGATGTTAATCCACCATCTTTGCTTATAAGACACATTTTAGGATTGTTCACTCTCATTGGTAAAACTGTATATGGGACAGATTCCCACTGATTGTCCAATTTATTAGTGCGACGGTTTCTCTTGAGCACTTGATCACCAGGTTTTAATGGGGTTGCTAGAGCATTCTGGTTGAAGTATTGCTCTTGTCTTTCTCTAGTTTTCTGGAGATTCCTTTCTACGCATTCTTGCACTTGGCGATATTGTTGTTGGCGTAGGGAGTCCCAGTTGGAATCCTGCACTTCTGCGTCAGGTTTTACAATACCCATTTCTAGATCTATTGGTAGCTTGCCAGGTCTTGCACGCATAAGGTAAGCTGGGGTACAGTTTGTGGAGCTTACCGGGACATTGTTATAGAGGTCTACCAAGTCAGGCAATTTCTCTGGCCATAGGTTTCTCTCTGTCTCTGGTAAAGTCTTTAAGAGATCGATTACAATATGGTTCATTTTTTCGCATAAGCCATTTGTTTGCGGATGATAGGCTGTTGTACGGATCTTCTTGCAGCCATACATATTGCAAAATTCTCTGAAGATCTCTGATTCAAATGCTGTGCCTTGGTCTGCGAGTACTTGTTCCGGATATCCATGGGGTCTGCAAAAGTATGTCTGGAACGCCTTAGCTGCTGTCTTTGCAGTGAGATCTTTCACGGGCACTACTACCAAGAAACGTGAGTAATGGTCCACTATGGTTAAAGCATAGACATAGCCGGACCGGCTTGGTGTCAATTTCACGTGATCTATTGCTACGAGCTCAAGTGGTTGCTTGGTAACTATAGGCTGGAGTGGTGCTCTTTGGTTTTTTAGATCTTTTCTTCTGAGGTTGCACGGACCACAGTTTCTGCACCATTCTTCAATTGATCTTCTCATTCCAACCCAGTAGAATCTTTCTCTTAGAAGTACTTCTAGCTTTTTCCACCCGAAGTGACCAGCACCATTGTGATAAGCTTCTAGGACCATTTTTACATCTTGTTTAGGCACAATGATCTGCCATACTAGCTCATGCGTTTTTGGATTGGTATATCTTCTGCACAGCTTTCCTTGGTACAGGAACATTTTGCCTCTCTCTTTCTAGAGTTGATGTGTCTCTTTCGGTGCATTTTCATTGGGATACGCACTTTGCTCAGTCAGCAGTTCTTTCACCAACTTCACAGCTGGATTGCTGTCTTGAGTGTCAGCCCATCTGTGGTGTGCTAATGGGTTGAGATTCACTTGTTGATGTTTCTGGTAGGCACTGGATTGATACTGTCCTACCTTGGGACGATGGAAGGCGGGTAGTTCAATTTCTTCAAGTTCTACCGGTTCTTCTTCCACGTCTCTCAACTGCGGCATCCGGGATAAGGCGTCTGCATTTCCATTCTTTCGGCCTGCTCTATACTTGATCACGAAGTTGTAATTAGACAGCCGGGCTATCCACCGCTGTTCCAGCGCACCTAACTTGGCTGTATCCAGGTGGGTCAATGGGTTGTTATCAGTATAGACGGTGAATTCTGCAGCTGCCAAGTAGTGTTTGAAACGCTCAGTCACAGCCCAGACTACTGCCAGTAGTTCTAACTTGAAGGAGCTGTAATTTTCAGGATTCTTTTCAGTAGGCCGGAGCTTTCTACTTGCAAAGGCGATGACTTTCTCCTTGCCTCCTTGCTTCTGAGATAGTACTGCTCCCAGTCCCACATTACTGGCATCTGTGTAAAGGATGAAAGGTTGATGGTAATCGGGGTATGCCAGAACTTCTTCTCCGGTCAATGCCTTCTTCAACTTTTCAAAGGAATCTTCCCTCTCATCACTCCACTGGAAAGGAGGATTGCGGTTTGAAGGCTTCTTCGACTGCCCTACCAGGATGTCTTGTAGAGGTGCTGCTAGCTTGGTGAACCCTTGGATGAATCTACGATAGTAGCCCACCAGTCCCAGGAATTGCCTCACCTGTTTCACGCTGGTAGGTCTTGGCCAATCCCTTATTGCGGTTACTTTCTCGGGATCCGGTGCTACTCCTTCTGAACTTACAACGTGTCCCAGGTATTGTACCTTTGGCTTTAGAAGGTGACATTTTGATGGCTTGATCTTCATACCATACCGGGATAAGGCCTCAAACACTTCTGCCAGGTCTTGTAGATGTTGTTCGTAAGTCTTTGAGTAGACTATTACATCATCTAGGTACAGAAGGACGGTTTCAAAGTTCTTGTGTCCGAGACAGCATTCCATCAATCGCTGAAAGGTACCGGGTGCGTTGCAGAGTCCGAACGGCATACAATTAAATTCACAGAGACCCATCGGGGTGGTAAACGCTGTCTTCTCTTTATCTTCCTCAGCCACAGGGACTTGCCAATACCCACTTGTTAAGTCTAAGGTGGAAAAATAGTTAGCAGATCTTAAAGCGGCTAATGACTCTTCAATTCTAGGTAAGGGGTAGGCGTCTTTATGGGTAATGTGATTAATCTGCCGGTAGTCTACGCACATTCTCATGGTCCCGTCTTTCTTTTTAACTATTACCAGAGGGGCTGCCCAGGGGCTACAACTGTCTCTTATTACCCCGGCCTGTTTCATCTCTCTCAGCATGTCTTTAGCACATTGATAATGAGCGGGCGGTATGGGTCTATATCTCTCTTTTATTGGTGGGTGGTTACCGGTAGGAATTGTATGTTCTACCCCTTTAATCTGTCCGAAGTCTAATGGGTGTTTACTGAAGACCCGTTCATATTCTTCTACTAGTCGGTACACCCCTTGTTTTTGGTGGGTAGGTGTTGAATCTGTACCTATATGCAGCTGCTGACACCAATCTTCTAATTCTCCACTTGAACCATTGTCGTCCGCCTGACATGACGGATTCAAGGGCCCAATGGCTATGATGGCATTGTTGTCAACAGTGTATAGCCTGGCCATTGTAGCGTACCTTGGTAAAGTGACCTCTTCCTCTCCACAATTCAAAAGACGTATGGGCACTCTTCCCCTGTGTACCTCGACTATTCCTCTAGCCGTTAATATCGTGGGTCTACTATCAGTGTACACAGGCTCTACCAAGGCTTGGTAATCTCGTCCTTTAATACCAATGGCTGCTCTACACCATACCAGCATTTCAGTTTTTGGAGGTATTACTATAGGAGTTGGGTCACTTACCCTCACACTGCCGATTTCTCCACCTGCAACCTCTACTTGTTGCTTCAGCACCAATGCTTTTATCTCTCTCCGGAGAATTCTCTGCTGGCAGGATTGGGCAGTTTCCGCAAATTGCTGTAAAATAGTAATAACCTCGGAAAAACAATTTTCTAAAACATTCATACCTATCAATACAGAAGGTTCCCGTCGGTTAACATCAACAATTATGATACCCTGATTCTTTAATTCTACTCTACCAATCTTAATGGTCATCTCTCTAAATCCTACTTGCGGTACCAATTTTCCATTACTAGCATATATACTTAGCTCAACATTAGATGGTCTTTTATCAATGTCTGAATCTGCCCAGTACCTCTTATAAAGGATATGTGGTATAGATGAAATCTGGGAACCAGTGTCCAACAAGGCATTGAGGGGAATACCGTCCAGCACGATGGGGATAATGGGACGTCCTCCGACGTACTTGTCGTGCCAGGATGTTGGGCCTTGAAAGTTCACTCCTGCGAAGCGGCCCGCATTCCCAGGGGATCCTTGTTTAAATCACAATTGCGGGCGATGTGGCCTGGCTTCCGGCAACGACGGCAAATAGGCTGTCCATCCGGCTGGTAACGGTCGTTGGGTCGTCCTCTCCACGCTGGGTATCTCTGGGGTCTCATCCAGGGAATATCCTCTCTGCGGTTCGCCAACTCCATCTTGGATGTAGTCTGTGATTCTCTCATTTCCTGCATGGTTTTAGCCATTGAGGTGACAATGTCTGTTAGAGAGTCAAGCTTTTGCTGGAAAGCATCATTAGCACTGGCCTCCAGGGGCTTAACTGATGTCACTGGCACTCTCTGTTGTTGAGGGGTTTCTGTAATGGATTGCTCAGGATCCTGATCCCAAAGTGCCTCTGCCTGCTGGAGACGAATAGCGCTCTCCTTTAACTGGGCAAATGTCACCTCAGGGTCCTTGAAAGTCAGCATACTCGCATGCCCTCGATGAGAAGGGGTTAATAGTCCCTCAATGAATTGATCTTTTAACAATTTATCAGCACCAGTGTTAAACATTGGTTCAGCCAGTGTAAGCGCTTTAAGGGCCTCTTGTAAATTCAGGGCAAAGTCTCTCACACTCTCATTGGCCTTTTGTTTGCAATTGAAGAATTTGGTCTTTGCTTTGCTACCAGCAGTAGTTTCAAATACTGCCTTTAATCCAGCTAGAATATGCTCAGCAGTGTCTTTTAGATCAGCGGACCATGCTGTGACTTCTCGCTTGGCATTACCACTTAACTGTGCCATCAGCAAACCGACACGCTGAGCTTCTGCCATTGGAAACATGTTTAAATAGGCCAGCAGTTTTTCTTTAAAATCATCAAAAGTATTAGGCTTACCTTCATACACTGGAAGCCATGGAGCACCTGGGGTATATGGCATCAACATCGGCATAATGGGCGCTGCACTTGCGCCGCTGTGCTGCCGAGTGCTCTGTTCTGTGATTCAGCTGCATTTGTGTCGCCGGGTGTTTCGGCGTCTCCGTGCTGCGACATGTTGCGCCCCCTTAGTTAATCCGGACCCTTCCGGTCCTCTGCTTTCGTAGGGATGGTGTATAATCGTTCCGCTGTGCAGCAGGATTGGTTTTCCCCTTTTGCCGACGTCAGAGTTCTCAGCTTGGTGCCGCCCACAAAGACACGCCCCCTGCTGCTTCTGCTCGCCGTGAGCTCAGTAATGGCGGAATCTGAAATTTTTCAGTCAGATCAGAGCTCAGGGCTATGACACAGTTCAAATAGCAGTCTCGTGCTGTGGCAGTTATGAGGTAATTAGTGATGATGCAATTTTACCTCAGAGGCTGGCGGCCATTTTGTTTCAATGTTAGTCAATGGGGAAAAGTCTATTTCAATGGTTTCCAATGGGAAAATCACTTTTTGATAAAAAAAAAGTCAATTTTTCTCGGATTTTCTCACAATTTTCGGCATTAATCACGGCACACAGTACCCGATTTAACCAGGCACGGTAAATCCTGTTCGTGACGCCAAAGAGAGATGTGCCGCCCAGCTTAGGGGACCGGGATACCCGGCGCAGGGTCCCTTTCCTTGGGGGAGTCACTGGTGGCTGGACCCAGGCCGTGGCCCCAGGCTGGCACACTCCTAAAGGGGGGTATTTACAGGGGATTTAGAAGTTTATATAATTTATAAAGTTTGTAGATGTTATTGTCGTGACGCCACCCAGAATAATGTGGCTATATATGGCCACCGCTGCCTTGTACTGGCCAGGGGATGATGGTGAGAGGCAGCTGAGATGGTATAGCCCTTTTCCGGGTAGGGCTGTAGGGTCCCCTGGACAGGTGATGTTAAAGTTAATGATGGATGAAGATGGAAGTATGGTGAGGAGATGTTAAGGACACAGACACTTACTTGATTCACAGCAAATTCTCTCAGCGGTGATGGTCCCAATCCTGGATAGATGGTAGCTGTTAAATCAGAGGCTGAGGCACAGATGAGGTTTAACTGGTTTACTTTCAACCAAACTATAATACAACAAGTCCCGTCTCCGGAGTCTGCAATAGGGGTTCAGTTGCTCAGGCCCCACCGGGTCCTTTACCTCCTGCTTGCGCTGTCTATGTGGCCCTGCTGCCGTGTGTGAACTCGCTGCTGGCCCAAATCTGTCCTCTCTGGGTCCCACTCAACAGGCAACTTGAGTCCTTTGTCTCTCTCTGCTTACCCCCTCCGGGAGTACTGCTGAACTCTTAGTATGTTGCTGTGTCTGGCCCTGTGAAGCTTGTTGTTACCTCACGTTTTTCCGGTTGCTGTATTGTATATAACTAATGCAGCCACGGATCCGGTATCCGTATCTGCGCTTTTTATCTAGGGTAGATAATGATGCTACCCGATTCTGAAAGTGTTTCTCTTATCAGTTTTCTCCTCCTCAGACCGATGGCTTGGCCCTGGAAAATTGTCAGTCAGTCCTCAGGAACTCAATGCAGCTCCTGTCACTCTGAGCGCCTGGCTCCAACTGTCTGAAAATTTACCTCAAACCAGTGTTTTATCTCTAGGGAAGTCTCTGGTGTCTCTGGAGCTCCCCCTACTGGCCAAAGGTGGTAGTGCAGTGGCTTGGCTTTCTAAGTGAGTGCAACTATTATGATCTTATACTGTGGCTAATACCCGCAGGGGCGCCACATATCCATACGTAATTGATATCATTTTCTAATTGAACCGGTGAAGCGCTTTCTATTCATGTATTTCTTTTATTTATACCCCCCCATCCTCTTTAAACTGCAAATAAAGAGATTCATTGCATCTGTAAATCACAGTGAGTGAAAATCCAATAGACTGATTGCTGTTCGATCCACGCAAGCCATGTAAAGATGATAGACTTCAATGCATTAAAGAATAGTGGTGCTGTTATTCAACGCGTTTCAGAGCGTGTCCCCGCTCCTTCATTAGGAAAGCAAACTGATGAAGGAGCGGGGACACGCTCTGAAACGCATTGAATAAAGGCAGCACTATTCTTTACTGTATTGAAGTCTATCATCTTTACATGGCTTGCACGGATCAAACAGCAATCTGTCTATTGGAGTTGTATCAACTGCCACAGTTAACGTGGAGTGTGGATCCAGCGGCATCTGTACTATATGCGTATTGTGGTTGTGGGTCCCACAACTAGACCAGGTGAGCAGCTATTATAGCGTTCATTTTTGTTTTAAAAGATAAGACCCTATTGTGCTTTTGTTTCCTAATTCTTAATAATCACAGTGAGTGATCACTTAGTTCTGTGCTTCCAACTCCCCATGAAACACTGCACTTAACACAAGGAAAGTTCAGTAGAAATCACTCACATGAGGGGCTGTATAATTCTGTCTGTTCACCTTGTATACAGCAAAACAAATGTTCAGATAAACACATAAAATCTCTCATAGACAGCACGGTGTTTGCTCAGAGTAACAAATGGAGGAGATTGCCTTACCTAGCTGAGTCTTTCAGATATCAGATATGTGCCTGCCATCTCTCCCTCCCACTCCCAATGGGAATGCCAACCTGGGAAGGAGTGAATAATAGATGAAAACTTATATACTGCTGATTATTCGGCAGTGAAAGTAAGGGATTGAACTAGTGCCCCAGTTGCCTACTGGGTGTAAAGATGCTTATAGCAAGAGAACTACAAAGAAAATGGCTGTAATCAGAGGAGCTGTCAGCTGTAAGGTACTCAATGTGAATATTTATTCTGTACACTGTGTAAAGGTACATTTAAATGGACCTACAGGCACCATTAAACAGCCACCAATCAGTAATCAGTAAACCCTTGCAGATCGTCAGTGCTTAATATCCTTTTTACACAGGTAGATCACAGCAAATGATGAGCACTGATCTATTCATATTATATAGCATTCCTACTTGTTATATATAGCACCACTCTATTATTACGTAGCATTCTCCTTGGTTATGTATAAAGCCGTCCCATATTACATAACGTCGTCTTGTTCATTATATCGCAGTTTCTTATTACACTGCATCATCTAATATGTATATTGGTATATTATGTATAGTGCTGTAAACAAGGAAAAAAAATTTGTGGGGCGCACGTAGCTACTCTTTCTGTTTCTTTGCATCAGGAGATGTGCACCAGAGTATCTTTGTGTTCATCACCTGACTTCAAGAAAATCATGTGGAAAGTCACGTGATGCATCTGGCACTAGAGGGCCCATGCCCTTGAAACTGCCTTGGGCCCTGGATATCCTTAATCCACCCCTGGTACTGTTATCTTGTCCCACTATTCCCATGAAAACCGCTCTAAAATGCCTCTTTATAGTAGGTGCACAAGGAATCATCTCCACCAGGACTCCGCAGAACTTTGATATAAAATTAGTAAAGTACACAGCAATATCAAAATGACATTGTTGTGCACATGTTCCATCCTATGTCACTTATGTCCATCTTATGTTCCATCTTATCCCATATATGTCCATCTTGTCTTCCATCTTATGTCACATTTGTCCATCTTATCTCATATATGACCATCTTATCTTCCATCCTATGTCACTTATGTTCATCTTATGTTCCATCTTATCCCATATATGTCCATCTTGTCTTCCATCCTATGTCACTTACGTCCATCTTATCTTCCATCCTATGTCATACGTCTGTCTAATGTTCCATCCTATGTCACATATGTCCGTCTTAAGTTCCATTTTAGGTCACTGCATGGTTCAGTGTTATAAGAAATGACATGCTCATTCTTTAGGCAGCTTTTGCTTGGATGCTGCCTAGTCTCGATATTTCACAGTACAGGGTGAAAAACGTGCAGGCTGAAAAGACTCTGTATTGCTGTACATTTACAGTGTTCAAGTATCTTACACAGTCCCAGAGTGAAGAGCCACAGCTCTATTCCGATGGGGCATGTCTGAGCCCGGCTCTTATCCCTTCCTGACCAAGAAAACTTATTTTTGTAAAACAGTCTTAGTTTTTCGGGGAAAAGCATCTAATTTTGTTTTCAAGCCGATATAAATAATAATATTATTACTCATAATCAGAAAGTTTTGTCTACAGCAAATGGAACCAATTAACATTTTTGAGCCCCGGCCCATTAGCAGAGCAATAAACAATAATCTATTTGAACATCGTGTATGTACCCTATTAAAGGCTTTAAAAAAAAAAAAGCAACAATAATTGTAATCATAAAAATAGTTAAAAATAGACCCAAATCCAGTTTATTTGGGAAAAGTTATTTGCATCAGGGTTTGTAAATCTGCAGGGAAAGCGTATAAATCTTTTATAGTCTGGACATTTCTGAGAGTCGGCAGATTGTAATTATGAAGGTCTTCTCAATTCGCAGACACCG
>JARQOC010001853.1:0-33843 GCA_033576535.1 Allobates femoralis | reverse complement strand
GCTCCCACACCACTCTTTTGGTGCCATTCCTTTACTCCAAGCGCCATTGCAGCAGCACAGGATGCTAGGGGGGCACAGGACTTTGGGCGCTTCGCTTCTAGCCTCAGGTGAACTGGGCACAGCAGTATTTTGACACCGCAATAGCCCTAGGCGGCGGTGGTTTAACAGCGCAGCAGCTCCTGCCCCAATATTACTTGCCCCTACACTGTAGTGTGTATTTCTGGGTGCAGCAGGGGAGGAAAGGTTGTGTGATGCCTGGCAATAAGGGCAAGAAGGCACCTAAGGCGTTTAATGTTTATTATGCTTTTTGCACAGCATGTAAGACTGCGCTGCCCTGCGAATGCTCGACCACGCTCTGCCAGGCCTGTGCCTCTGAACCCTCTCAGTCAGTGTCTCTGACTCCGGCCAGGCACCCACTGAAGTAGATGGTGTCTGCTAACAGACCTGCTACACCGGAATGGGCAGTTACTCTGTCACAATCCATGAACCAGGCTATACAGCAGCTCTCCGAGACACTGCTCCGGGTGGTGCAACCACGTTCATTGCCCTCGGACCAGCAGGTCCACTTGGAGGAGGGCCCTGACCATGAGGAATCTCATTCTAGTACTGCTCTTCCCCTCGGTCAGTCGGGTAGGAAGAGATCCCGGATGGGCTCTTCCTTAGCCCCATCTCAGGGCTCCATGACCTCTCCTATGCGGAGTAGGTCTCGTGATTCTCACTCTTCTGGTGAGCTTCATGAATCTGAGGTGGATCTGGATCAGGGTGAATCCTTTGACTCCACTTCCGCGATACCCTTGCCATGGTGGACGACCTGGTGTTGGCCGTTAATCAGGCTCTGTCGGTGGCGGATCCCACTCCGGTGTCCTCCTCGGATCATGTGATCTCATTCAAGAGGCCCTAGAGACCTCAGAAGATTTTTTCTGATCATTCAGAGATCCAGGAAGTCTTACAAAGCATCCGGATAAGAGATTTGGTAATCATTAGGCGATTGCAGCCCGTTACCCTTTTTTGCCAACGGTGGCAAAGGCCTGGTTGGACGCTCTCGACAGTGGATCCTCCGGTGTCCGTTTGGCTTCTAAGACTCTTCTTTCTCTTCCTGATAGTGCTTCCATCAAGGATGCTACCGATCGTCAGCTGGAACAACTGTCCAAGTCGGTGTTTGAAGCTTCAGGGGCATCTTTGTCCCTTCCTTCGCCTGTATGTGGGTGGCGAAGGCTATTATGACCTGGCTGAAGATTTACACTTTACCTTGCGTCGTCAAGAGGCAGATCCGGAATTATTAGACTTGGCGGCTCAGATTTCTGTGGCTGGGGAGTTTCTGGTTCACTCTTCCCTTGATGCAGCTAATTGTACTGCGGTAGCAGCTTCCAATTCTATTGCGATACGCCGGGCCCTCTGGCTTCGGGAGTGGAAGGCGGATTCAGCCTCCAAAAGTCCCTCACTTAGAAAGAGAGGAGATACAAGAGGTGCAGATTGTGCCCTATCAAAAAGACACTGTTTGTTTTAGTGTGGATTATATAGATATCCACTCACCTCTTTTGGTTGTGAGAACCACAACCAGTTTTAAAGCATAAGGCAGCTGCTGCAGAACCTCCACCGTCACGCCAAAACCACGGGAAAAAACTTTCCTGAAAAGTCTCTCACTGGCATGTCATATGTAGGTGATCGCTTATTTGGGGAAAAGCTGGATAAGATGATCTCAGACGCCCTGGGAGGTAAAAGCACCTCACTTCCTCAACAGAAACCTAAACGTAGGTTCACCAAGGGTCAACATGCGAGATTCCGGTCCTTTCGGAACTCGTTTGGGTGGTCGGTTTCCCGTCCGCCTCACCAGAATCGGACGCCGTGCACGGATAGGGGTTTCCAAACTCCCAATAAACCGGGTTCTACCTGGCAGTCCCGGAATAAACAGACCAAATCCAAGGAATCCGGGTCTCAGAGATTTTCCTCTTCATGACTCGCCACCCCCGGAAGACACCTCCCAAGTGGGCGGCCGACTTTCCCGCTTTCGGCATGCCTGGCTTGCTGCTACAGACGATCAGTGGGTTCGGGAAATGGTGTCTTCCGGATACAACATAGAGTTTCATACTCACCCTCCCAGAAGATATATTCTTTCCCACCCCTCAAGATTGCCGGAAAAGGCACACGCCTTCTTCCAAGCAGTCGACTCTCTGAGGCGGGCAGGAGTTATTGTACCAGTGCCTCTGGCCGAGCGGTTTCAGGGGTTCTATTCAAATCTTTTCATCGTACCCAAAAAGGATGGCTCTTTCCGTCCCATTTTGGATTTGAAGCGTCTAAACAGATTTGTGCGAATCCGACGTTTCCGGATGGAATCCCTCCGGTCCGTCATTGCGTCCATGCAGAAGGAATTCAGTTAATCTCCAAAAGGGGGGAAGAGAAAAAGAGCCAGCGCAGATCTAAGTGTAGAGATTATTTGATCTTGGTCTACGTGGTAATGATCAAAAAATGCTCACCTTTTTGGTGTCTTTTGTTCATATGGTATAAGGTTTTCTCTTAGGCTTGCAGCCTTCCTCTCCGGAGGGATCAGGTCTTCTCAAGGGAGCCTGGTTCGTCAGTATATGGTTCAAAAAACACCGGACTTTGAGGAATAGCGCTTCCTTAAGAGGCACAATAATTTCTTCCAAAAGTTCTTTAATTCATATAAAAGTTAATAGTTCCATATATTGCAGTACAGTACAATCTCACATGTACCTGAAGAAGACTTGTATGTAAGTCGAAACACGTTGTACTGTACTGCAATATATGGAACAATGAACTTTTATATGAATGAAAGAACTTTTGGAAGAAATTATTGTGCCTCTTAAGGAAGCGCTATTCCTCAAAGTCCGGTGTTTTTTGGTCCATGCAGAAGGGGGAGTTCCTCACCTCCATAGATATCAGGAACGCTTATCTACACATCCCGACATCCGGTCTCCATCAGAGATTTCTGCTTTTCGCGGTGGGCAAGGATCATTATCAGTTTGTAGTCCTCCCCTTCAGGTTGGCAACTGCCCCACGCGTGTTTACCAAGGTCATGGCCGCGGTCATGACCGTTCTTCACGGTCGGGGGGGTGGCAATTCTCCCTTACCTGGATGACCTTTTGGTCAAGGGTCGGTCATTCAAGGACTGCAAGGACAGTGTTCGTATCACGATGGACACACTCTCACGGCTGGGTTGGATTCTCAATCTGCCGAAATCCTCCCCAGTTCCGAGCCGCAAACTCACGGTTCTGGGGATGGTCCTGGACACATCCCAGGGACTGGTACTTCTTCCCCAGGACAAAGTTCTTTCTCTGCATTGTGCGGTCCGCGCACTGCTGGACCCTTTTCCGCATTCCCTTCGATTTGCAATGCGAGTTTTGGGGAAGATGGTGGCGGCGATGGAGGCAGTGCCATTTGCTCAATTGCATCTCCGTCCCTTACAACAGGATCTGTTATCGGCATGGAATCACAGCCCTTTCACCCTTCACTGGTCATTTCGCCCGTCAGTGGCAACGAGACGATCTCTTCGTTGGTGGTTGGTCCCGTCGTCTCTCTCTCTCGAGGGAGATCCTTCCTACCGGCAATAAGTTTTTGGTTTGTATCCTTAACTGTTGAGGTACCATCACACACGGCAATTTTGCTAGTGTGGAGCCAACTGGGACGGGGTACTCTGTACCGGACCGGGGTATCACGGGGTATCACAGCGGTCTTGGTCCGGACCGTGTCCCGAGCCCACAAGTAAAGGTTGAGGATTATTTACAGGGGAGAAAGTCGTGACGCCACCCGTGGTATGTGGTCAGGGTGAAAACCACTGCTGCAGAACCTCCGGGGATGATGGATGGCAGCCTGTGATGTGACGGCTCTCCACGGGCAGAGCCTGGTCCCCGGGTCAGTAGTGATGATAACGGTTTGTGAGGGAGAGCAGGGCTAAAGCGCAAGGATTACACAGACTCACGGCTTTGTAGTTTTCCAGTACTTTTACTGTAGATGGTAATTCAGCTGAGTACTGTCCACGGAGTCTGTACAGGGGCCGGGTTGCTCCCACCCTGGCCGGGTCCTCGGCTCCCTATTCCTGCGCTGTGTGCGCTGCCGCTTTAGCTAAGCTGCTGGCCCTGTCTCCCTCACGGGTACCAACTTGCTAGGCAACTTTAGTATTGTCCTGTGTTCGTGACCCCGCCGTGTTGCTTCGCTGTGGTAGAGTGAAGATGTGGGACCTTCACTATTCCGGTGTTCACTGTGCTGTATGTTTCATGCCCAGTCCCGGATCCGGTATCAGTTTTGTGCTCTCTTCTGAGGTGAGTTTTAGGGTAACTCGGTCTCCCAGGTGTGTTCCTCTCTCTGTTCCTGTCTCCTTTCCTCAGACCCTGGCTTGACCTGAAACTGAACAGCGGACCGTGGGTTGAGCCTAACGCAGCTCTTTTACACCCAAGTCCTTCTTCCTCAGTGCTGCTCCGCACTGAACTAACTGCCACTTCCTCTACACCCAGATTATATAGGGAAGCAGCTTTAGCTCGCCCTTCTGGCCTGGAGGCGCTAATGTAGTGTTGTGGGAAGCTTACCCTTTGTGTTGTTACTGTGGCACATGAACCCTGGGGTGCCACATTAGCAATTTTACTAGTAATTTGCTGGTTGCAGTGAAATCATGGAGACATTGTTCTAGTTTGTTGCTGTGTACAAATGGAGCAATGTGTCCATGATTTCACTGCAACCAGCAAATTGCCAGTGAAATTGCTAGCAAAAGTGCCGTGTGTTATGGTACCTTTTAGGTTTAGCCTCAGCCTAGTTTCCAGATCCTTCTTTTTACTGGAGGAAAACCCAAAAAAAAGATTTTTCCAATCACTCATCCCAGTAGAGCAAAGAACTGACATAACACATCTAGATGGAAACAGTTTGCACAAATGCAATATACTGAGTTGTTGGTTGATGTATACATCCAAACAAAAAAGAGATTACCAGGCACTACTGACCAGACTTTTCAGCCTAATCAGGTTACACTGACCACCGGTGTTGCTCAGCCAAATATAGTCCAGCAAACATCATAAATTGTGAGCTGTGAGTGCCACTTTTTTCTTCAATTTATGATGAATACATTAGCCATTGCCTTTGTAATACCTCACCATTAGGCAGTTCTCTGGAATAATGTCTACGGTCAAATCTTCTATTGGATTTGTCTTTCGGAAATCTAAATGACATAATTTGCTGTGGACTATTTAAAACAAGGAATTCTCTCAACTTGATGTTTATATTTGGCCACAAAGCAGGATCTATTAGAAGTGAGTTGTTGAATTCTTCAGAACGAGTGCGGCCCTCTGTTACCTTGTTATCACTTGTGTATTCGTCTACAACCATTTCTGATGTTGTTACAGTAACTGTCCTTTCTGTGACTTCCACATTCATTTTTTCTGTTGATGGTGTAACAAGTAAATCACAACTTACTCCTGTGATGTGCTCTTCAGCACATAGAACATGCAAAGATGGTGAAGTGGCTCTTGACGATATTTCAGTTGGTATTTGTTGACTGCTGGAAAGAATACTTGTACTAGCTACATCAGGTCCAGCGAGATCTCCTGCGCGCCCTGAGGATCTGTGTCCTGCCCCTCCTCCTCCACTCCCACCGGAAGCCGGCGGTCTCCATGGCAACAGGACGGAGTCCTGTATCGGACTGGTCAGATCCTGATCAGTCGGCTCCCACACTAGGCAGCATGTGGCAGCGGCGACACGCTGCATCAGAGGCAGGCAGCCATGCAGGTACACTGGGTATCTACACAGGGGACACAAACTGGTCAGAGGTCTGATCAGTTGGCTTCCACACTATGGGCAACATGTGGCAGCTGTGACAACGCTGCAGGACTGCTGGCCAGTCTAGTGCTGCCATTGCAGGAGTAAGCAGCTCTATACTGCTGCATAAGCTAGCCTGCTTCTCACCGTATATTGTGTCAGTAAGAGCAAGAGGAGGAGCCACTGTTTATAAGTAGCACGAGACGGAGTGGCGGTAATGCCCCATATGACGGGCCATTCCTTATCCCTCCCCGGACTGATTCTGTCTAGTCCGTGCACTACTATGGCACCTGAGGATCTATTACAGCCCCCTCATGCTTTCAGTCTAACTCAGACCGGGACTGTAAGACGTCCTTAGGTCTAGTACCGCCAGAATCTAACAATTTAGTCGGAGATATAGTGGCGTCCAGTGGCAGGTCCTGGATATCTCCGAGCCACCAATTGAGGGTCCAGACACACGGTGTCTTTTAAACATGCAATGAATATAGGTGGCTTGGTCTAGTGGTACGCACTGCGCCTACCAATGCAAAGGTGCCCAGTTCGAGTCTGGGTACAGACGCTTTCCCAGCTCTCACCCTGACAAAACTACTTAATACACGTTATCCATTTTCCCGGCTGCGACCTCAACTGGGCCACATTACCTCAAGCCCCTCCCTGACTTGCAATACTATCCTGAGGCCCACGAACACCAATCCTGTTTCAGCGGACCAGGCAGTTCGGGTCGCAGACGCAGCCGACTACCTGATACATCAACCCTTTATTTAGCCAATCGCACAGCATTAGCAGCTGTCAATACGATTCCCATTTACAGTGCACCTCCATAGCAAGAATAGCCGTCGTGCACAGCCTCCTAAAGAATCCCCCTCAGGCTTCAGCTACCTCAGCGGATGACTGCTCAGAGAACAACTGCGCTGATTGACTTTAGATGCCATGTGAGACAAATACGCTTATTTCCCTCAACACACTGCCAGGCGGCCCTTTAATCGCCGCCAGCAAACAAAGGAGCCCACTGTGACGCAGTGGCCCGAGATAGGATGCTACCCTGGTTTCTCTGCCCTTTCTCCTCACGACGGGATAAGAAAACCGGTGGATACAGCGGTTTCCACTTGCTTACCATCTTTTTGTTACTCAACGACTGGTTCACCACTGCAGACTGGCAGAGGCAATCTCGCCAATTTACGCCCAAGCAAACCTTACAGGCATTCTGTTCCCTTATTCTTACACCACCACTTGTAAGTGGTTGAGCTGTTCTATTACCAGCACCCTTTCAGTTCAAAAAAAAAAAAAAATTCTCAGGCAGGCCCAAGCTTTCTTCACAGCGATTAAGTCTCCTCTCGGCTCAGGAGTCTTGGTACCCGTACCACTTTCTACTCCAATCTTGGTAGTCTCCAAACAGAAAAGTACAATACGGCCTCTACTAGGCCTACACCAACTGGACAGGCATGTCCAGGTAAGCCATTTCCGCATGGACACTCTTCACTCCATAGTTACGTCCAGGAAATAGGAGGAATTCCTCACATCCAGGAATCGACAAGAACGCTGCCAATAAATGGCATCTCCGGCTTGGCTACCGGTTCAGGAGTCTCCTGAACTATTCATACATGTCATGGTGACCGTCCTGATTATCCTTCATCCAGGAGCGTTGTCATGCCCTCCCATTCCTGAATGACCTGCTCATCGAAGACCTTCTGTGAAGGTGAACGGCATCTTCTTCATGGTAGGCACTCTGAGAAATGATCGGCTACCTAGTCAACCTCCACAGGCCTACTCCAATTCCAACTCAGTCTCCTATCTTACTTAAACTGCATTTCACTTCACCAACAGCCTGAGTCCACTTTCCTCAAGATGTGGCTTGGGCCCTTCGGCTATGAGTCCGTGCCCTCCTTCGCCAGGTTCCGCAGTCCTTCAGAACTGCCATAAAGGTTCTAGGTGGAATTGTGGCAGCAACGGCAGCAGTACCCTTCCTCAGCTGCACCTCGCATCAAGTCATAGGAAAAGAAAGTCCGTGTTTTTCTACAAATGGCTTCACCGCCAGAATTGGCCAGGCAGTCCCTCTACCAGTTACTCTGGCCACTCTCTCTCACGCGAGGACAGTCTTCCTCTACCATGTAAGAACGTCCTGACCACTGATGCGAGTCTATCTGGATGGGGCGTGGTGTACCCCCATCGCAGGATACAGGTCTTAGAGTCCCGCCTGAAATCACAGATGCCTATCAGTCTATTGAAGATCGGGCGGTCCTTTTGCTACTAAAGCTCCTCAGCTTGCTACTCGAAGGCTGCCGTATCAGACTACAGTCAGACATTAGTACGGCCGTGGCATGTGTGGACCACTAAGGCGGAACCCACAGTATCCAGGCGGTGGAAGAAGTTTTTTTCCTAGGCGTAACCCACGACCTCAGTCCTGTAGGCCATCCACATACCGTGCATGTACAATTGGAATGTGCATTCCTCAGCTGCCAGGCGATGGACTCAGGGGACTGGTCCCTACATCCAGACGCCTTCTGACAGGTTGACGTTTAAACAACCCCGGCAGCGGAGCTCATGGCATGACAATACCAAGGTTCCTGTACTCATAGCCAGGTTCCCCAACCCATAGTTGCTAGGAACACATGTACTAGTGTTTCTTGCTCTCTGCCCTTATACCTAAGGTAGTGAGACGGACCAAGCAAAACTATCACCTGATCTTCTTCGTGCCCCAGACTGGCACAGTAACACTTGATACGCCGCTCTCGTACAACTCTCAGCAGATGTGCCATGGTGCTTGCCAGACCGTTCAGTCCTACGCCCTCATCACCCGTTTTGCCGTCAGACTTCGTCGGCTCTTCATTTTTCAGCATGGCCCTTAACACGTGAGTCTTCATCCATGCTGGCCTTTTCTTGGGATGTTCTGGCACCCATACTCAGAGCGGGACACCAACCTCAGTACATGTTTACCATTGTACATAAAACAGCTATCTTGCTTGGTGTGACACTCTATGTCGTTCCCTTGGGATTATTCTCTAACAAGAATTCTCAGTTTCCTTCGCTTGAGCCTAAACTCATGATTGTCCTTCAGTTTCCTCACAGGACAAATTTCAGCCTTTTCCATCCTGTTCCTCAGCCACCTTGCTTCAATTCCTGTTGTGTAATTCTTTCCCCAAGGTGTTTGTCTTCTACCTCCTTATTCCAGGAGGCCCCTTGACCCAGGTAACCTCACTTCGTCCTCACGGAACTACAGGGACCATCCTTCAAGCTTCTCTCAGGAATTCCTTTTTCCACTCAAAACAGTCTCCAAGCTTGCAGTTTTTTCCTGTGCGCCGCCATCTCTAGTCTTCCATCTGAGCAAGGTTTTCCCTACGGTCGACTCCATCTTTTATATCGAGGTGGTGTCATCTTTCCACCTGGCTAAGAACACTGCTTGCCATCACTGTTCCCAGCGTTTGTTCATCGGGTCAACACACCTTTTTCTTATGCTGGACCTCGTCAGAGCCATATGTGTCCAGGTCAGCACCTCAGGAGGTCGGCCTGTCTCTCTCTTATTTCTTACAGAGTGGAAACGCACAGGGTTGCCGGCCTCTATGACTTCTCGAGCCAGTTGGATTAGACCAACCCTCCAAGATGCTCTTACCATCAAAGACCCGACTCTTCTGGCAGGTCACAACACACATCCTATTCTGGCTTTAAAGGCCTCCTAAGCTGTTAAACACCAAGCGCCATCACCACAAGTGTACATGGTACAGCTTACATATTTTTCCGCGGCGCTATAGTGTTTTTACTCAGTCTCCGGTAGTGGCAAGTTTAAATAGACATGGCCTCCAGGTGGAAGTAGCCCTCCTGTAGGGGCATAGTCCTTCACTGTCTTTGTTCAGTGTTACTAGTTCCATTGTTCTTTCCCACCCAGGGACTGCTTTAGGACGTCCCACGGTCCTGTGTCCCCCAATGAGGCGAAGGAGAAAAGGAGAATTTTGTGTACTCACCGTAAATTCCTTTTCTCTTAGCCTCTAATTGGGGGACACAGCACCCACCCTATTGCCCTTGTGGGCCTTTTTTTCTGCAATTCTTACATAGCTTCTCAGCTGTTACAGGGTCAACAGGTTATACACGTTCATCTATTATCACTCTGTTAAATGTTGAATGTTTAGACTTGTGCCTGTTTGGTTACAGGCCTTGTAGTATTGTGAGCCTGTTTGGTTACAGGTTTTGTTATACACTCGTTGCTCCGTTGACTCTTCACGGTTTACACATGTGCCTGCTTAGTTGCAGGCCTTGTTGTGCTAATATTACTTGCTAACTTTTACCGGTTACACTGTTATTACCTTGTTAGCTGTATCTGTTTACGCAGGTTGTCCGTGTGGTTACAGGCCCTGTTTTCCTGTTATTATATGTTAATCTCCTACTGCTTTAGCACAAACTGGTGAGGCAGTGCCTGCCCCAGGTGTGTATACTGCAGAGGAGGAGCCACTGTAACTCTTTTGCAGATTCTGCTTAGTGTCGCCTCCTAGTGGACAGCAGCATAACACCCACGGTCCTGTGTCCCCCAATTAGAGGCTAAGAGAAAAGGAATTTACGGTGAGTACACAAAATTCTCCTTTTCGTTTTGGAGAAAACGATCCAGTTTCATTGTGCAAATTATTCTTGAAATGGTAGATTTTACAATACTAACGGTGGAAGCGATTTCTCTTACAGTCAGACTTGTATGTTCATTTAAGGGATCCTGTCACCTCCAAAACGCCTCTTAAGCTATCAAAACATGTCCCTGCAGCATCCCATCACTAATCTCACACTCCTTTTGTCTCCTAAAAGCATCCTGTGAAAGTGCATAAAAACGTTTTAATACTCACTCATTAGTGATTATAATTAGCAGTGACTATATTCTTTAGTCACCAAGGTGGGCTGTTGTGCAGCTCCAGGATCCACCCTGTGTCTGTGTGTTCTGCTGTGATGTGCAGGCATTGCCCTCCCCTCTCTCTATCACTCACAGAATGCAAATCATTAGTCCTGCCTTCAGTTTCAGTTTCACAGCAGCATAGACAGAGAGAGGGCTGGATCCTGGAGCTGCTAAACAACACCCCCTGGTGACTAAAGAATATGGCCCCTGCTAATTATAATCACTAATGAGTAAGTATTAAAACGTTTTTCTCCACTTTCACAGGATGCTTTTAGGAGACAAAAGAAGTGTGAGATTAGTGATAGGATGGTGCAGGGATATGTTTTGATAGCTTAGGAGGCGTTTTGGAGGTGACAGGATCCCTTTAAGAGTAACAATTCTAGACCTCTTCCGTGGAGTAACATCCATTTTTACAAACACGAATAACACAGAGAAAAAGTACACTAAACCACTCCTCACAGAAACAAGCTCTCAACTGAAGCTGAGGGGGCATCTAGGTGTTATTTTCTGACTAAAACCAGTCAAACCACATTTTGTTACTCAAGGTTGTACATTCATACCTGTTCAAAGCATTTAAAACTGGTTTGAATCACTGACTGGTAACCCCAACTTACGATTTTACTTAAAAAAATGGTTTGTCCCGATTAATTTGCACGGCTGTGTGTGTGTGTGTATGTATGTATGTATGTATGTATATATATATATATATATATATATATATATATATTATTGTGAGACATGCCAGCGCTATAGCACGTGGCTGGCATGACTCACGTGACCGGCGGTCAATGTGGGATTGCTAAACCCTGCAGCATGCACAGGGTAAGTGCAGGTTGGCTCGGTAGCAGCACACACGGGGTTAACTGCTGCTGCTGAAAGCTGAGGTTTGTGTGAAGGAGTAATTACAAAACTCACTGGATTGCACCTGTGAGGAGAGCCAGTCTTCCACAAGCCTGCAAAGGTGCAGGACCATGAGATGGGTCTGAGAGCCTGGATGAGACACTGCAGAGCCGCAGTGTGAGAGGTACTGTTTGAACCTCTCTGTGTGAGGTTGCTGGGAGCAGCAGAGGAGTTCAATGTGAACACAGCTCACATCACAGTGAGTAATGAGACATGTGTGAATACTGCCCTGGGACACTTTAGGGAGAAGTGTACCTCAACCTGTACAGGAATCTATTCATTGTTATATACGGTCTATAGAAGATATATGGACATTTATGTTGAAGCTGAAGGAAAGCCTCATGTTTGTGTTATGGAGCACGGTTTAAGAAGTTTAGAATAAACCGGATACACTTTTGTAAAGAATCCATTGCCGTGTGCGTCAATTCTGCTGCCAAGCGTGTCCCCCAGGGTGCGCTACCTCACAATATATATATATAATCACACACATACACACAATTATATGTCTACTAGTAAAAAGGCCCGATGCAATTGCATCGGGAGAGCGGTGAAATGAATTGTGTGAATATAGGCGGGTGACTGGGTAGCAGAGTATAGAGGGGGCTTTGTGGGTAGCAGAGTATACAGGCAGGTCTGTGGGTAGCAGAGTATACAGACGGCTCTGTGGGTAGCAGATGATACAGGCGGCTCTGTGGGTAGCAGAGTATACAGGCGGCTTTGTGGGTAACCGAGTATACAAGCGGCTTTGTGGGTAACCGAGTATACAGGCGGCTCTGTGGGTAGCAGAGTATACAGGCGGCTCTGTGGGTAGCAGAGTATACCGGCGGCTCTGTGGGTAGCAGAGTATACAGGCGGCTCTGTGGGTAGCAGAGTATACAGGCGGCTCTGTGGGTAGCAGAGTATAGAGGCGGCTCTGTGGGTAGCAGAGTATGATGTGGCGGAAGGCTGAAGGGCTGAGGAGAGCAGAAGATGGAGGGGTGAGGAGAGCAGAGGATGGAGGGGTGAGGCTGGAGGGGTGAGGAGAGTTGAGGCTGGAGGGGTGAGGAGAGGATCCGGCTGGAGGGGTGAGGAGAGGTGCGACTGGAGGGGTGAGGAGAGGTGCGACTGGAGGGGTGAGGAGAGGTGCGGCTGGAGGGGTGAGGAGAGGTGCGGCTGGAGGGGTGAGGAGAGGTGCGGTGGAGGGGTGAGGAGAGGTGCGGATGGAGGGGTGAGGAGAGGTGCGGCTGGAGGGGTGAGGAGAGGTGCGGCTGGAGGGGTGAGGAGAGGTGCGGCTGGAGGGGTGAGGAGAGGTGCGGCTGGAGGGGTGAGGAAAGGTGCGGCTGGAGCGGCGACATCAGCGCTCGGCGGCAGGACGTGGCTGCGTGCTGGGGGTGATCGCAGCCCCAGTCACACGGCATTGTCCTCTGCGGCGGGGTGGGGGCTGCAGAGAGGGATCAGTCCTTCCCCTCAGGTGACACATGTGACCTGAGGGCAAGGAGCGGATTGGGCATTGTGTGGTAAAGAGAGGACGGCCATCCGGTTGGTCCAGGACGTCGAGTACTGGGCAATGGGATGGGTGTCCTGTGTTTACAACACAGCGCCCAATCCGCTTGCAGGGGCGACGGCCAATGGGAGTGAGCGTATATATGTGTATATACTGTATACATATATGTGTATATATATAATTTATATGTGTATATGCTGTATATATATCTGTGTGTATATCTATTATATAATCACGAATGGGATTTTTGCCCCTTTTGAGACCGCTCACGCTGCGAGTCAATGTCGTCATGTGGATACGAACGAAGCATTGGCCGCGCAGCGGCCATTGCGAGCAGCTCTAAGGCGACTCGCTCTGCTAGAATCCCGATGCATTGTGCATCGGGCACCCATCTAGTACTGTATATGTATATATGTGTATATACTGTATCTATATATGTGTATATACTGTATATGTATATGTGGGTATATAGTGTATGTCTATGTGTATATACTGTATATCTATATGTGTGTATATACTGTATATCGATAGATGTGTATATACTGTATATCTATATCTATCTATATGTGAGTATATAGTGTATATCTATGTATATGTGTATATATTGTATATCTATATATGACTGTACTGTACCGTATATACTCGTGTATAAGCCGACCCGTGTATAAGCCGACCCCCCTACTTTTGCCCCCAAAACCTGGGAAAATTTATTGACTCGTGTATAAGCCGAGGGTGGACCCCAGCACAGGTATACAGCCCCCAGCAGTGTGGTATACAGCAGCCTCCCCAGTGGTATATACAGGCCCCAGCAGTGTTACAGCAGCAGCCCCAGTGGTATATACAGCAGCAGCCCCAGTGGTAGTATACAGCAGCCCCGAGGTTATACAGCAGCCAGTGGTAGTATACAGCAGCCCCAGTGGTAGTATACAGCAGCAGCCCCAGTGGTAGTATACAGCAGCAGCCCCAGTGGTAGTATACACGCAGCCCCAGTAGTATATACAGCCCCAGTGGTAGTATATAGCCCCAGTGGTAGTATATATACAGCCCCAGTGGTAGTATATAGCCCCAGTGGTAGTATATAGCCCCAATGGTAGTATATAGCCCCAGTAGTAGTATACAGCCCCAGTGGTAGTTATATAGCCCCAGTGGTAGTATATATACAGCCCAGTGGTAGTATATAGCCCCAGTGGTAGTATATAGCCCCAGTGGTAGTATATACAGCCCCAGTGGTAGTATACAGCCCCAGTGGTAGTATATATACAGCCCCAGTGGTAGTATATAGCCCCAGTGGTAGTATATATACAGCCCCAGTGGTAGTATATAGCCCCAGTGGTAGTATATAGCCCCAATGGTAGTATATAGCCCCAGTAGTAGTATACAGCCCCAGTGGTAGTATATAGCCCCAGTGGTAGTATATATACAGCCCCAGTGGTAGTATATAGCCCCAGTGGTAGTATATAGCCCCAGTGGTAGTATATAGCCCCAGTAGTAGTATACAGCCCCAGTGGTAGTATATATACAGCCCCAGTGGTAGTATATATACAGCCCCAGTGGTAGTATATAGCCCCAGTGGTAGTATATAGCCCCAATGGTAGTATATAGCCCCAGTAGTAGTATACAGCCCCAGTGGTAGTATATAGCCCCAGTGGTAGTATATAGCCCCAGTGGTAGTATATAGCCCCAGTGGTAGTATATAGCCCCAGTGGTAGTATATAGCCCCAGTAGTAGTATACAGCCCCAGTGGTAGTATATAGCCCCAGTGGTAGTATATATACAGCCCCAGTGGTAGTATATAGCCCCAGTGGTAGTATATAGCCCCAGTGGTAGTATACAGGGCCCCCTCATAATTTGGCGCCCCCACCTCAGTTTCTGGGCCCCCCCGCATGCAGCGCTGCACATATACATTACGTGTCTAGCAGCTGTTACCCTCCGGTGGCAGATCGCGGCTCCCGGCTCCGGGCTCCATCTTCCTCGCTGTCTTCCTGCTTTGTGACCGGCGCGATGACGTCATCGCGCCGGTCACATGACAACCAGGAAGACAGAGAGGAAGATGGAGCCCGGAGCCGGGAGCCGCGATCTGCCACCGGAGGGTAACAGCTGCTAGACACGTAATGTATATGTGCAGCGCTGCATGCGGGGGGGCCCAGAAACTGAGGTGGGGGCGCCAAACTTTGAGGGGGGCCGTATGACTCGCGTATAAGCCAGGGGGGGACTTTTCAGCCCAATTTTTGGGCTGAAAAACTCGGCTTATACGCGAGTATATACGGTATATGTATCTATATGTGTGTGTATATACAGTATATCTACATGTATATATATGTGTATATAGTGTATATGTATCTGTGTATATACTGTATATCTATGTATATATGTGTATATACTGTATATCGATATGTGTGTATATACAGTATATCTACATCTATATATATGTGTATATACTGCATATCTATATACGTGTATATACTATAGCTCTATCTATATGTGTGTATATACGGTATATCTACATCTATATATGTGCATATAGTGTATATGTATATGTATCTGTGTATATATACTGTGTATCTATATATGTGTGTGTATACTGTATATCTACATCTATCTATATATGTGTATATACTCTATGTATGTGTGTTTATATACTGTATATCTATGTGTATATACTGTACATCTATATATACCGTGTTTCCCCGAAAGTAGGGTGCCCCCGAAAGTAAGGCATGCTTTGGGGGGCGCCCTACTTGCTAATATAAGACACCCCCGGAATGTAAGGCGTACCTTTTGCATTTTGCCGATCACAACACCGGATCTGCGGCACCGCTCCACGTGCCCCAGATGTCCCCGCTGTCAGTGCCCGCCAGTTTGCTTTATTCTCCTTGCCCTGGAGCGCTCCGGCGCTCTTTGCTGCTCTCCACCCCGCCCACGAGCCCTGCGCCAATCACAGCGCAGGAATCATGGGCCAGCTGACGTCAGTCCTGGGCTGTGATTGGCCCAGGGCTCCTGCACTGTGATTGGCCCAGGGCTCCGGCGCTGTGATTGGCCCAGGGCAGGAGCCAATCACAGCCCAGGACTGACGTCAGCTGGCCCGTGTGCACCACCAAAGCAGCAGAGGAAAGAAATGAAAGAAGTAAGGTAAGAAAGTGAAAGTGTGTGTGTGTGTGTGTGTGTGTGTGTGAGATGTGTGTGTGTGTGTGTGTGTGTGAGATGTGTGTGTATGTGTGAGATGGTGTGTGAGATGTTGTGTGTGTGAGATGTGTGTGATGTGTGTGAGATGTGTGTGTGTGTGAGATTGTGTGTTGTGTAGATGTGTGAGATGTTGTGTTGTGTGAGATGTGTGTGAGATGTGTGTGAGATGTGTGTGAGATGTGTGTGAGATGTGTGTGTGTGAGTGTGTGAGATGTGTGTGAGATGTGTGTGTGTGTGGTGAGATGTGTGTGTGAGTGTGTGTGTGTGTGTGTATGATGTGTGTGAATGTTGTGTGTGTAGATGTGTGTGTGTGTGGTGTGTTGAATGTGTGTGTGTGTGAGATGTGTGTGTGTGTGAGATGTGGCAGGCTGTCATTTTGTCATTTGTCATTTTTTTTTTGGCTAATATAAGACACCCCCCGAAAGTAAGACATGGCGGTCTTTTTGGACCAAAAAAAAATATAAGACGGTGTCTTACTTTCGGGGAAACACGGTATGTATATAGTGTATATCTATATCTATCTGTGTGTATATACTGTGTATCAATATATATCTAGCTGTGTGTATATATTGTATATCTATATGTATTTGTGTGGATATACTGTATATCTATATGTATCTGTGTGGATATACTGTATATGTATTATGTGTATATATTGTATATCTATCTGTGTGTATGTAGTGTATATGTTTCAGAGTGTATATAGTGTATAGCTATATGTATGCATATGTGTATATAGTTTATACAGTATGTATGTGTATATACTGTATATCTGTGTGCATATAATGTATATCTATATGTATCTATATATGTGTATATACTGTATATATACATGTATGTATATATGTGTATATACGCTAGATCTATCTCTGTGTGTATATACTGTATATAAATATCTATCAATATATGTGTGTATAGAGTATATCTATTGATGTGTATATACTGTATATGTATCTATATATGTGTATATACTGTATATGTATATATGTGTATATACTGTATATCTATATGTGTATTTACTGTATGAATATATGTGTATATACTGTCTATGTATCGATATGTGTTTATACTGTATATGTACCTATATATGTGTATATACTGTACATCTATATATATGTGTGTATATAGTGTATATGTACGTATGCGTATATACTGTATATCTATGTGTATATGATGTATATGTACATGTATGTATATATGTGTGTTATATATATATATATATATATATATATATATATATATATATATAGTGAGGTAGCAACCGGGGAACCCGCTTGCATAACGACAACAAACACGTGTTTATAAGTTAACCAATGTCTACCCGTTTATTTTTCACATATTAATAACCTAACCCAGGTAGCATGTTTGACACATCTCACATTGATTATAAACACCATACATAAATACACCATACATTTACATATAACATTACATAACACTTATTGCACATGACATCTTATTGTAACCCGGGACCTGTAACCATCTCTCTGTCCCCATTGGAGCTCTACCAACAGCTCCCGTGGTGGCTACGGCCTCTGGCCTATCTACACATTCCACATACATTCTGGTTCGTCAGGACCTTTAACTGACTACACTGAGTCGGTCCCAATGGCGGTACCAGCCGCCTGACTTTCTTTCCCCAGCTTCATACTACCCCGGCATCAGGACTCCAGCCTGACCAGGTTCTTACACACCGTATGTGATCCACCCTACCACATCCATGGATCACATACATCCTCACACACGCTCACAGCCCATCATATGATATTCATGGACTGCGGCTCCCCTGGGTCCATAGCAGGGATTGGCCTACCTGAGTCACCGGGCAAACCGAGCGTCACCAAGGCCTCCTCACCACGTGTTTAGGCCGACAGCCGCCACCAAACCTCCACCCTGTGGCAAGTCTCCAGGTCGACGACTGTGCCCACGCCTGAGTCGAGCGCCCTCCAGGATCAGCCTCGGTTCCCCACTCCAGGAGCCCTCGTTACCCCCGCATCTGGCCACAGGTTCACACATACCATCGAAGGACGGTTTGAGGGACAGGTACCCGCCGCACGCAGCAGGCCAAGCCTCCCTCTCGTCCCCACGGGACGGAATTCCTCCGATCTCACACCCACACTCGCTGGGTTTCTCTCACAGACTGAACTCTGGCTGTGAATCAGCCCACATGCTCTCAGGCTGATGTCTGGCTGAGAATGAATCTGTCAATCACTCAGCTGGCTGACTCTTATCGTGCCGGCCACACCCACACTGAGTCACCCAGCTGGGCTGCTATTCCTCCGGACACACCCACCTGACACACCCACCTGACACACCCACCTGGGCTGTCAGCAATCACTCATTACATCCCTTTCCTCAGGGCTTCCTCGATCTCATGAGCCACTCATTAGTCACATTAAACCTCATTGTGTTCAGGATAGGTTCAAGCAGCATTATCACAGGAAAACCGGCCAGCGTGCACAGGATCCTCCTGATCCTGCATGTGATGCGCCCCGGCCATGAGGATGATGCCGGCGGTGCCTCACAATATATATATATATATATATATATATATATATATATATATATTTGTGTGTTTATATAGTGTATATGTATATGTATATAGAGTGTATGTATGTATATGTGTATGGTGTTCTCCTGTGTGTGGGTCGATTTTTGTCCCCTGTGGTGTGTGTCTCCCAGGGTCTCCTCTCTCTTTCTCTCAGCTGGTGTCTGTGGGGGTTGCTGTGCCGGAGGTGCAGGGTGCGGGGCTGGGGCTCCTCTCTCCCTCTCACCTGGTGTGTCTGGGGGTTGTTGTCCCGGAGGTGCAGGGTGCGGGGCTCCTCACTCCCTCTCTCTCAGGTGCTGTGTGTGGGTTGCTGTACCGGAGGTGCAGGGTGCGGGGCTGCTGTCTCTCCCCGGGTCTCCTCTCTCCCTCTCTCTCAGCTGCTGTGTGTGGGGGTTGCTCTCCCGGAGGTGGAGTGTGCGGGGCCGGGGCTCCTCTCCCTCTCTCTCTCTGGCCGGGTCTCCTGTGTGTGTGTAGTGGGATTGTTCTCCCGGAGGTGCAGTGTGGCTGCGGCTGTCAGCTGCTGTGTGTGGGGGTTGCTCTCCCGGAGGTGGAGTGTGCGGGGCCAGGGCTCCTCTCGCTCTCTCTATGGCCGGGTCTCCTGTGTCTGTGTGTGGGGGTTGTTCTCCTGGAGGTGCAGTGCGGCTGCGGCTCGCGATGACTACGCGTCATCGCTCGCAGTGCCGCAAAGCATTTTGGGATTCGGCTACAGTGCCCGAATCCCAAACTGCCGATTATATAAATAGATGAAATTCTATATGTTTACAGTACAAAGGGGAAGCAATGTGTATATGTATATATATATATATATATATATATTATATATATATATATATATAATATAATATATATATATATATATATATATTATATGCAACAAAATACAATATATATATTATATCATATATATATATATATATATATATATATATAATATTTATACATACACTACCGTACTTTTCGCTTTATGTGACACACCACCAAATTTGGTAAAGAAAAAGAGAGAAAAAATAATTTTTAATGTTAAATGAGGTCCGTCTTATAATGCCAGCGTCCATTTTACAAATCATATATATGTCCATCCTGGTATATATATCCCCCATGCTGGCACACTAGCCCCCATGCTGCACACTAGCCCCCCATGCTGGCACACTAGCCCCCCATGCTGGCACACTAGCCCCCATGCTGGCACACTAGCCCCCAAAAAAATAATAAATGATGTGATATTCACCTATCTCCTCCGCTCCCTGCTGACCGCGCTATCCCCGCTTTCTGTGCTTTGTCGGCATCCGGGTCCTGAGAGCAGCGCGCGGTGATGACGTCACTTTGCAGTGACGCTCACAGGACCCAGATGCCTATGCAGCACTGACAGCAGGAATAGCGCGATCAGCAGGGAGCGGTGGAGCTAGGTGAGTACCGTATTTTTCGCTTTATAAAACGCACCTGATTATAAGACGCACCCCCAAATTTGGTGAAGGAAAAGAGAAAAAAATAATTTTTAATGTAAAATGGGATCCATCGTATAATGCCAGTGTCCGTCTAACAAATCAAATAGGGTATATGTCCTTCATAGCCTCCTCATCCTGGTACATTGTCCCTCATCCTGGGATATAGCCCCCCATCCTAAAATTAGCTCCCTTAATCTGGATATGACCCCCTTATATTGGATATAGCTCCCTGTGCTGGCACACATCCCCCTGAGGCTGGCTCACGACCTTCAGTGCTGGCACATGTCCCCTATTGATGGCACACGTCCCCCAGTGCTGGCACACGTCTCCCAGTGCTGGTACATGTTCCCTAATGATGGCACACACCCCTAATGATGGCACACGTCCTATAATGATGGCACACATCCCATAATGATGGCACATGTCCCATAACGATGGCACACTTCCCCAGTGCTTGCACACGTCCCCTATTGGCACACATCCCCTATTATTGGCTATGGGTACCCATGCTGCTGCCCATAGTAAAATAAAAAAGACTTTAATTACCTTCTCCAGTGTTGTCCTCCCGGTGTCTCCCTCCGTGCCGCTGCGCTCCTCCACTTCCTGGTTCTCGGTAATGCCGGTTATGTGATCGGCACAGCCAAGTGACGACATCTCTGCGTGACCCGATCACAGCGGCAAGCAGGGAGACACGGGGAGGACAGTGCTAGAGAAGGTAGATAAAGTCTTTTTATTTAACTATGGGCAGCAGCATGGGGTGCCATAGCTAGCACTTGGAGGGCATGCGCAATCTACAGGGGGAGTGCAGGCACATATAATATGCGCCGCTCCCCAGTCCATCACCTCGGTGCGGTTTCAGCACCGTGGTGATGGACAGTGGCAGTGTATATTATATGAGCGGGGGCACGTGACCTCCTGCACCAGCCTGTCCCAGTCCCCGGAAAGGCTCCAGAGCTGCCCCCACCTCCCCTGCAGCATATAATCCGTATATTCATATTTTAATACGCACCCCCCACTTTCCCCCAAAATCTGGGGGAACAAAAATGCATCTTTTAATCTGAAAAATATGGTAACATATTTTTGCTCATTTTTACATTAATTACAGTGGTGTGACATACAATTTGACACATGATAGGTGTAGCTATGCTTTGTACTCCAACTGGCTGTAGTTTTCAGTGCCTTGTCTTTGAAGCCAAATAAAAAAATTGTCAACCATGTTTTTCTGCTTGCCTAAAAAGACAATCACCAATTCTGTCACAAGTTCTGTCTGAATCCTGCTTTTCAGGAATTTAGATGAGAATCACAACTATGCTCAGTGTACAACACAGGATACAGCTTGTTTTATATATCTGCATTTTGATTCTAACACTTGGCATATAATGAGGCTGTCAAGTTCTCATTAGGAGATCTGTTATTAATTGTGGATCATAAAAACATATGTACAAAACCTAGCGATAGACACTGCTCAGAAGAGAGCATCACACATGACCTATTTTTTACAACAATTCAGTAGCCCAGTTTCACGTATTGTTTGCACTCGGACTGCATATATACGAATCCCCCAGAACACGCACTGTGCATTGCGCGGATTTGTTAGTTTCTGAGAAGGGAACATGCATAGGGCACAATGGTGGTCACGTGACCACCATTCTTGGACAAGGAACTGGCGAAAGATTTGTGGTGTAGCGAATACTGCGCCATGGCCATGCCAGAAGTCACTTCTTTTTGAGCTACATCAGGTTTGTGCCAAAACATTGTGACTTTTCAAAGCTTTATTTGACAGATATTTGGCAAAAAGCTTTGATAAATCACCCCCAAAATGCACACTACACAAAGTCATCTGTACTGACTTTTGTCAAACTCAGTGTCTTTCAATTGGTATTGATTTAGCTTGTTCCCATCTGTAGGCTTTCCTGTCTACTTGCTTCTCTGCTAAGGCTGGCTTCACACTGCAGTTTTTTCCCTGATCAGGTTTGTGTGCCAAAACCAGGAGAGGAACTTGCAGAAAAAACTATAATTGAAAGATTGACACCTGTTCTGAGTTTTGGAGACACTCCTGGTTTTGGCACACAATCCTGATCAAGGAAAAAACTGCAGTGTGAAACCAGCCTAAGGCTGGCTTCACGCGCGGCAACATCCGATCCGGGGCTGTCCGGTGAAAACCAGACAGTCCCGGACCGAATTTTGGCCCCATAGGATACTATGGGGCTGGATGGAGCCCGATGGCAGCTATCTGCCATCCGGTTTCCATCTCTCCAGAAGAATACGGGAGAATTCGAATTTTTCTCCCAGACACAAAAACATTGCTTGCAATCTCCCAAATTGGCGTCTCCCAGATTCCCCCGGCACCTCCCGGATCCGGGGCAATCCGGCGCTCCCTAACATGGGAGTCTATGGGGCTGCATTGCCCCGATCCAGGAGGATTCGGGAACTGGATACCGGCGGCTGCACGCCGCTGTTATTTCAGGACCGCGGCTAGCTCTCCGCGAGCCTAAGGCTGCTTTCACACTAAAGTTTTTCCCTGATCAGGTTTGATCAAGTTTGTGTGCCAAAACCAGGAGTGAAACTTGCAGAGAAAACTATAATGAAAGATTGAGGCCTGTTTCACACCTCTGCGCCTGGCCACATCACCTGCACCAGCCTGGTCGCGCTGGCGCAGGCGCAGAGGTGATTGGGAGCACTGTGGGGCCGCGTTTACAGTTACTGTAAACGTATACATGTGCCCCGCTCAGCTGCGCTGGGTGCCCCCATTATCTCCTATGGCCAAGCACAGCTGAGCGCGCGCTCTGCCAGTGAGAAGCGCAAGTGAAACTGGCAGAGCGCACGGCGCATGCGCCCGCTCTGACGCACTGGGAAACGCCTACTGAGGCGTTTCCGGGTGCGTCAGAGCGGGTGCATGCGCCGTGCGCTCTGCCAGTTTCACTTGCGCTTCTCACTGGCAGAGCGCGCGCTCAGCTGTACTCAGTCATAGGAGATAATGGGGGCACCCAGCGCAGCTGAGCGCATAGGGGGCAGTAGGTATGCGCTCCTGCAATAGGCTGCCCCAAGCCCTAAATGGCCCTGCCCTTGCATTTGCGCTGGTGCAGGGCAGGCAGGGCAGCCTAGTGCAGGAGCACATAGATGTGAAACAGGCCTGACAACTGTTCTGGGTTTTGGAGACACTTCAGTTTTGGCACACAAAATCTGATGAATACGGATCAGGAAAAAAACTGCAGTGTGAGAGCAGCCTAATGCAAGCAACATTTTTGTGTCCGTGAGAGAAATCTGAATTCTCCCGGAGAGATGGAAACTGGATGGCGGACAGCTGCCATCCGGCTCCATTCGGCCCCATAGGACACTCTGGGGCCAAAATCCGGTCCAGGGCTGTCGGGTTCATCCTGACAGCCACGGAACGGATCAGACCCGCAATGTGAAGACGGCCTTAGGGTGGTTTCACACTGCAGTTTTTTTCCTGATCAGGTTCGATCAGGTTTGTGTGTCAAAACTAGGAGTGTCTCCAAAACTCAGAACAGATGTCAATCTTTAAATTATAGATTGGCCAGGGTCACACATGACCTCCGTTTTGCCCTGGATCCGTTTTTGGAATCAGTTTTTGGAATTTTTTTATCTATGTCCGAAAACGCATATCCATTAACGGATGATGCACTTGAATGTCACTGCAATTTTGTTCTGCATCCAAAAAATGCTGCTAGCAGCGTTTTTGGGTGCAATTAAAAAAAACGCATGCATTTTTTTAACACGGGGCCCTATGGGAAATGCCTGCATTAATGCATAGTACATATAGGTACCATTCGTTAACGCATGCATTAACGCATATGCGTTTTTAAGAAAAAATTATAAAGTCCAAAAAGCGTCCAGGGACACAGGGAGGCACAAATGCAGCCTAGGAAAAACGGATTGGTCATGGAAAACACTTACAAAAACAGATTGCCATGTGTTACCCTAGCCTTTTTCTCTGCAAGTTCCTCTCCTGGTTCCTCCTGGTTTTGGCACACAAACCTGATTGAACCTGATCAGGGAAAAAACTGCAGTGTGAAACCAGCATTAGGCTGGCTTCACACCATGGTAAGATCCAATCCGGGGCTGTCCGATGTAAACCAGACAGTCCCGGACCGGATTTTGGCCCCATAGCATCCTATGGGGCCGGATGGCAGCTCTCTGCCATCTGGTTTCCATCTCTCCGGGAGAATTCAGATTTTTCTCTCCGGAGACAAAAACGTTGCTAGCAACGTTTTTGTGTCTGGGGAGAAAAATCTCCCCAAATTGCCGTATCCCGGATTCTCCGGATCCTCCCAGAGGATCCGGGAACCGGACACCTGCGGCTGCACGCCGCTGTTGTTTCAGGACCGCGGCTTGCTCTCTGCGAGCCGCGGTCCTGATTCATCAGCAGCTGCAGCTGCGTCTGGCTGCACACCGGACCAGAGGGCATATTAGCCCTCCGGTTCTGTGTGCTGATCCTGTGCTGTGTGCTGTGTGCGGATCTTGCCGCGGTGTGAAGCCAGCCTTAGCATGTACCAAATCTACTTTAGGTTAGGTGCTCACCTTTTAGTTTATGCACCAAAAAACAAATGCAAGAATGCAAAAAAAGGCAGTGATTTTTGGTACCTTTTTTGCCCAGCATTTTCCCTTTAATGGTCTATATGGAAAATGCAGGGTGAAATGCACAAAGAATGAGCGTGCTGCTTCAGTTTTTTTCTTTGTTTTTAGGTGCAGAAAAAAGAAGGTTGCCACAGCACTTAAGAAATCCCACAGACGTTGCTAATTTTGGGAAAATCTGCAAGTAAAACGCATGAAAAAAACAGCAAAAACACTAAGTCGGCACATAGCCTATTATATTTACCTTAGCAAAGTAATTTTACTGGTTTTAGCAAACAGGATTGGCTGCCCTGCCTTAAAAAAACAAACTGCTCCAAATGCTTGCCCTGCTCGCATTGTATCCGACTGATTCTATCTTGATCCCCACCACCATATCTATCACTATGACCTCCAGTCCTTCTCCCTCATGGCACGCTGCCAGACGGTTGTTCATTTCCGGACCGGTACATTGTGGGTGATTATTGGGTGTACGGGCCGTCTTCAGAATGCGCACTGCACATGCTCCGGAGCCGGCCAGTATACCCAATACACCCCCACAATACACCAGACCGGAAATGACACCTGTCCGGCAACCTGGAAGAAAGAGCCATGAATTTGAAATTTGGACCGCACTCCTGAAAGAATTAGCACACCCACTGGGGCATGATACCAACAGTGAGGGTGAGATAATGAACCCAGGTAGACCGCCCACCCATCAGCCACCCGTCTAGGAATGCCCACAGAACGGGGGACAAAAGTAAATGTGTAAATTACTTTTTTTCAACATTTACAATTCACATTTAGGTCAAGCAGGGATGGTTAGGGACAGGTAGGATAGATAAACTAGGTGACAGGTTCCCTTTAAAGAAAACATTAATGCTGTCCCGGGGTCGCACTCACCTGTTGCCACTATCTACACTCACACTCTGCCACCATGTTATACACCCAGGGCCGCACTTGACATGCTCCCCAGGGCCGGGGGTCGAGGCCCGGCTCCGTGACCCTGGCAGTGTCAAAATAAAATTTGTGTGTTATGGTTTTGGGGGATTGTTGCCGTGACGCCACCATGATATTTGGTTATTGATGGCCGACGCTGCGGTGCGGGACCTCTGAGAAAGATGGAATCACAGCTAAGATGATATCGCTCCCCACGGGTGGAGCGGTTCCCCAGGGCAACCGATATAGTCTATGGCTGTGGTAGGTCGTTGGGGCTGTTCTGGCTGGATGGGGTTGATAGTGAGACAGGTGGCCTGCCCGTCTGCTTGGTGCAAAAAGAAAACAGTCTCACACACAGCTTCTGAGTTCTGTACCTAGTTTACTTAGTGGTTACGTCAGCAATGCCGCCGAATTCTGCTCTTTGCCAGGTCTCAGTCCGGATAGTCCTCAAGGAATCGGTATAGCTCGTCCAAGATGCCCCTTTATGTTCCGTTCTTTCTCTTGTTGCTCTCCTAGCGCTAACTGTCCGCTTCTTCTACTTGCGCCTCCGCTCACAGAGTTCCCCGGCAGCTACCGGTTCTGTCGGGCGAACTGTACCAAGTCTCGGTAGTCATTTAGCAGCCAGGATGACTCGTCCAGATCACCCCCTTTTGTGCTCCTTTCCATGGGCCTCTCTTCCTTACACTTCCCACGCAAAGCTACGATCCAGCGGGAAGTGTAGTTTACCTGTTGTTGATCACCTTTTATAGTGTTAAGTATATTTCGCCCCAAGTATTGCCACCTTTCTGTAGGTGGGGAGAGAGGAGGGCCTGGGTGGCCAACCCGTCCTGTCCAGGTGTCGGCGTCCCACAAGTGTGAGTTGCACATGCGTCAAATCCCCGAAAATGGACGCGCATACGCGAAGCTAAAAACATGGCGGCTCCCTCAGCGGCGACATTATATAAATCAGGATTGCGCATGCGTCCGGCACCCGACTGCCAATTGAACATGTTTGCAGCCCAAAGTATGGCGGCTTCCCATAGTGGTGACATATGAATCAGAAGCGCCAAGAGGCCAGAATTCAGCGACGGTTCTATGTTTTTGATGTACATAATACCACCAAATGAAGGTGGATTTCTACAATAAGTCAACACTGGTGAATTAGCAAAACATGCTACCCTTAAGATATTAAAGTATAGGGGAGCCAGAGAAGTCTGATACAAATGGGGAAGGGTAAAGGAACCAAAAGTGATCTTATGTACAGTTGCATAAGGAAACAAGGTCAGGAATAAACTACTACCTATGTTGGTTTCCATTAGTCTATTACAATAGACATTAGGGGAGAGGGGCTCAAATATAGCAATATCGTTATTTAAAGAGAAAGATGTGAATGAAAATCTTAATCTGCTTTGATTTATATTTTAGTTACGGCACAGAATTGGATGGGTGGTGGAAGTGGCGCTTCTCCTGAGCCATTGACAAAGTAAGCACAAAATATGGCAATCATTTTTGTATTGTAATGCTCTGTTCAGACATCCCATAGTTCTTTTCATTTTTTAGATCCATTTTGAGATGACAAAAAATTGAAATAAAGAGAACTTGTTCAAAATGTGTTCTTTAGAAAGGGTCTGAATATCCTAAAATGTCTTCTGTTTGAGAGCAATCAATTTTATAACTTAAAAAAGTCTGTTTCACTGATCATAATGGATGGTCATGTGCTGTCATGGGTAAATTATTACTGTACATGCCCAGAACACCAGAAATATTTGGAGACACTGCTAGTAAGGCTGAAGGCACACTGTCCGTGTGCCTCGCGTGAGTGCAATGTGAGGGAGACTCGCATTGCCCTCGGACCAGTATCATTGCAAGGGAAATGCGAGTTCAATCGCAGTATGCTGCGATTGAATGCGATTTCCTTGCATGAGTGGCCATGCAATGAATATGGGTGCAAGTCAAACTCGCACCCATACAGCACACTGTGCGATAGTCGCATGCGTGTGCTTTAAAAATTGCTTCAAACTCTGCGGCTGTCAAAGCCACAGAGTTTGAATTTGCCGGTTTACCGGTACTGTAACAAATCATCTTTCACCGCTGTGACAGCAGCGGTGAAAGATGATTATTAAAAACCCAGCTGCTGGGCACATTTTGTACATCGTGGGGTCTAGCTGCATATTAACCCTGTCTGCAGGAATATGCAGGGTTAAGCCAATGTTATTGTGGTGCCAGCTTGTGTCCAGGGAGTGTCCACACTCCTGAACACATGCTGACATGACACACTGGGTCTGCAGGGGTTAATATATGGTTTAACTCAAAGCCGGCAATTGTTGGGAAACAGAAGTTTACAGTAAATGCTGACGGCTCCTGAAGTCAGGAGCTGTCTAAGGTACTGTACGCTATTAGTGTACAGTACCTCGGATAGCTTCTGACTTCAGGAGCAGCCTGGCATGTACTGTACGCTAATAGCGTACAGTACTTGGACAGCTCCTGACTTCAGGAGCCGGCGGCATGTACTGTACGCTAATAGCGTACAGGCCATGTCCAGGCACATTGGTTTTTGCTTTTATCAAAAGGCAGCAAAACCTTAGGGGTTGAAAGTCTCTCTTGATTTCTTGGCAGGAGATTTGCTACATTTTTTTGCTGTGGATTTCCTGCGTTTGTGATGCATTTCTATCGTGTTTTTGCTGCCTGTTTGTTTATTATTATTATTATTATTATTATTTATTCATTTATATAGCGCTATTAATTCCATAGCACTTTACATACATCAGTAATGCTGTCTCTCTCTTGGAGCTCACAATCTAAACATCCTATCAGTATGTCTTTACAATGTGGGAGGAAACCGGAGTGCCCGGAAAAACCCACGCAACACGGGGAGAACATACAAACTCTTTGCAGATGTTGTCCTTAGTGTCCTTGGGGGGAATTGAACCCAGGACCTCAAGACCCCAGCGCTGCAAAGGCTACAGTGCTAACCACTTGAGCCACCGTGCTGCCCGGTTTGTTTGCTGCGATTTTGCTGCAGATTTGCCACACAACACTCCCAAAAACACAGAAAACAATATAACTAATCTTTCAAAAATGCAGCAAAACCGTGGAGTGTTGACACTTTTCTGGTCATCATAATGGGAGACCCAGACAATGGGGTTTAGGGCACTGCCCTCCGCAGGTCACACTAGGTACTACAAGTTTGTAGACACCGCCCCCTCCGCTTATAAACCCCTACCGCAGGGAACATCCTCAGTTTTAAACTTAGTGTGCTCGGAGGATCACGCTTTGCTTGCACTTCACTGCATTCTCACAGCTTACGTGATGGCGTATGAAGACAAGGTAAAACGGTCCCGGTCGGGACCTTCGACAGCCTCCCCGCTCACCCTAGTGGAACACGCAGGTGGAGGTACCGGAGGGCCTAGTGCCTGGACACTTTGTGTTCTCCCGGTACGCTGTCGCACTCCTTTCCATCCCTTCCTGGGGGCTCTGGAGAGTGGGAGATGGGAGCCTTGCACAGCTCCGCTCCGTCCGAGGCCTCCCTAAATGGTGCTTACAGACCGGACTGGAGCCAGCCCAGTCCGAGGCCTCCCTAAATGGTGCTTACACTCCGGACTGGTGCTGAACCCCCGTCCGAGGCCTCCCTAAATGGTGCTTACAGACCGGACCGGCACTGAGATACCTCGTGTGTCTCCGGTGTGCCTGGGGGTAGTGTCTGTCACTTGATGTGTCCTGACACTCAGACCGCGCGTTACCCTCGGGTCCGCGGTTCTGGAGGTGAACCCTGTGCTGGGGTCACCCTGGCTGACCGCCCTGTGTCTCACAGGGGCTGAGGCTGTAGATTGCAGGTGTTTGGACATGCAGTCTGAGTTTTGTATTTTCACACTCATTTCCCGCGCTGCGGGCTCCGGCACCTACATTACTGAGGCTGCCTGGAGGAGGGGAAGCAGCCCTTACGGTGACGTCATCGGTGGGCGTGCGTGTGTGCTTCCCGCGTGTTTTCGGCGCCGCCCTCGGCTTGGCTGCCGGCGGCCATCTTCCCCCCTCACTCCCGGCTGGGATTTGACTGCAGCGTACGTCTGCACTCTAGGGGAGACCGGAAACCCTCGCGGAGGCCACACACACACACCGCTTCCTCCACCGCATTACTGCGGTCGGTAAGCCACCGGGATTCCCGGTTTTTGTCTGTAAAAATTGGCTTATATCCCCCTACTGTGGCCATGTCCTCAGTTAGGAAACGTGCTGCTAAGGCAGCGGATACCACCATTGCCTGTGCTACATGCAACGGGACACTGGTTGAGGGGTCCTGCAATAACTGCGGACGCCCAGAGGCCCGGACTGACTCTGCTGAGACAGCAGCTCCGGTGCTGTACCCTGAGGTCCAGGTGATCCCAGGGCCATGGGAAACTCAGCATAAGATTAATGAATCTCTGTTGTCCCAGTTGTACTCCATGTCGCAATCCCTGGAGGCACTTAATAGGAGACTGGAAAGCCCAGCTACTCCTCCCAGTTACCCCCGGGTGTCTCTTTCTTCTACTGTGAGACCCCTTAAACGGACTCGTCGTGAAGATTCACCCGAGCTCCAGGCTCTCTCTGAGGAGGAGCGTCCCTCTGACGGTGAGGAGGATGATGGGGGTTCAACTCTCGGGTCTGTGTCGGAACCACCAGAAGGGGTGGAGGATCTGGTGTCCTCCATTAACGAGTCCTTGCGTCTCGTGACACCCCCTGAGGAGGTGAATGTTCACCCGAAGGAGGTCTATCAATGGCTGCGGCCGGAGGCTAGACCGAGTGGCTCCTTCATGGACCACACTAACTTTGGAAGGGTGGTTAGAGCACCCAGGTTACATCCTGGGCGGCGTTATGTCCGCAAAGCTAAGGACAATCGTTTTCCCTTTCCCCAGGAGGTACTTCAGGAGTGGTCGCAGTCCCCGAAGGTGGACGCTTCCATGACCAGGATTGCTGCACGCTCCCTTTTCTCTGCCTCTGATAGCTCCTCGTTGAAGGACGCGACTGATAGACAGGTCGAGCAACTCGCCAAGTCTTCTTATGAGGCGGTGGGGTCTTCATTTGCCCCTAATTTTGCCACGGTCTGGACCTTACAGGCGATCACCACCTGTTTGGATGGGATAACTGACCTGGCAGGGTCCAGTCCAGAGGTCCTGGCACTTACCGATAGGGCAAAGGCCTATGCGGACTACGCCAGGACGGCAACTTTGGAGACTGCCACTCGCTCAGCTGTGGCTTCAGCCAATGCTATAGCGATCCGCAGGTTGTTGTGGCTGCGTCTTTGGGACTCAGATGCCACGTCTAAGAAGATTTTGCAAAATCTTCCGTTCTCTGGTGACAGGCTTTTTGGTACAGAGCTGGACAAGCTCATAAAGGATTCTGCTGAGTCTAAGATCCCGCAGAATAAACCTAAGCCACGGTACACCGTTAAAAGGAACCCAAAGCAGTGGTCCTTTCGCTCCAGCTCACAGTCATCAGCGACGTCCGCTCGCCCGGACCGAGGGGGCAAGCCCTCTACTCAGTGGCGTCAAAAGAGTCGTCAAAAGAAGCCGGCGGGGGCAGCGGCTGCCACCCCCAAACCCGCCTCTACATGACTCGCTCTCTCTTCCTGCCTCCCCACAGGTGGGGGGCCGCCTGTCTCGATTTCAGGACAAGTGGCTACTCCACGTCCAAGACCAGTGGGTGAGAGACGTAGTCTCCCGAGGTTACAGGATAGAACTGAAGTCACAGCCGATACCCCGATTCCATCGGTCGGTCCCATCTCCAGAAAAGGCTCAGGCTTTTCACCTGGTGTTGGAGGGGCTCCGCAGAGACGGAGTAGTGGTCCCAGTGCCTTCTGGGGAGAGGTTCCGGGGTTTTTACTCCAACCTCTTTATCGTCCCAAAGAAGGACGGCTCCTTCCGCCCGGTTCTGGACCTCAAGATATTCAACCGTCACGTGTTGGTTCGGAAGTTCCGCATGGAATCACTGCGCTCCGTGATCGCGGCTGTGTCGCAGGGAGACTTCCTGGCGTCCATAGATATCCGGGACGCCTACCTTCATGTGCCCATTGCACCGGCTCATCAGCGCTGGTTGCGCTTCGCAGTGGGGGACGAACACTTCCAGTTCGTGGCGCTCCCCTTCGGGTTGGCCTCGGCACCGCGGGTGTTCACAAAGGTGATGGCCTCTATGATGGCTCTCCTGCATGTGCAGGGACACGCCGTCATACCTTATCTAGACGACCTGCTGGTCAGGGCGCCGTCGGAACACCTTTGTCGGGAGAGTCTGGAGGTAACCATGAAGTCTCTGGAACAGTTTGGGTGGCTACTCAACGTCCAGAAGTCAACCCTGGTTCCGACCCAGTCCCTGACATACCTGGGCATGGACTTTCACACAGACTCTGCTCTGGTGTCTCTGCCTCGAGCCAAACAGCTGGCCATCCAATCAGGAGTGCAGGATGTTCTCCTGTCACCACACTCATCCCTACGGGTCTTGATGAAGCTGGTGGGGCGCATGGTAGCAGCCATAGAGGCGGTGCCTTTCGCACAATTTCGCCTCCGTCCTCTCCAGCTGGAAATTCTCCGCAGATGGGACAAGAGGACGATCTCTCTGAATCGGCTGGTGGTCCTTTCACAGCAGACCAGGGACTCCCTACAGTGGTGGCTCCGGCCGTATCACTTGTCGCGGGGAAGGTCCTTTCTCAAGCCGTCATGGTTAGTGGTGACCACCGATGCCAGTCTGAAGGGCTGGGGTGCGGTGTTCTTACACCACAGGGCTCAAGGCCTCTGGACTCAGGCGGAGTCATCATTGCAGATCAACGTGCTGGAGATCAAGGCGGTCTATCTGGCGCTCCTGGCGTTTCAGAAGTTCCTGTCAGGACAGCCCATTCGGGTTCAGTCCGACAATGCGACGGCCGTCGCATATATAAATCATCAAGGAGGGACCAGAAGTGCTCAGGCCCTCGCCGAAGTCCACCGCATTCTATCCTGGGTGGAGGACAACGACTGCCTGATCTCCGCAGTTCACATCCCAGGGGTCGAGAACTGGGAGGCCGATTACCTGAGCCGGCAGGGGATGGACGCCGGAGAGTGGTCTCTTCATCCAGACGTCTTCCGGGACATCTGCAGCAGATGGGGCACTCCGGACGTGGATCTGATGGCCTCGAGGCTGAATCATCAGGTGCCGCGATACATGGCGAGATCTTGGGATCCTCAGTCTCTGGGGGCAGACGCCCTGATCCTGAGTTGGTCCAGCTTCCATCTACCATATGTGTTCCCGCCTCTGGCTCTGATTCCCAGGGTTCTGTGGAAGATCAGGTCGGAGTGCAGGGTAGCCATTCTGGTGGCTCCAGATTGGCCCAGGAGGTCCTGGTACCCGGACCTGTGGCGACTGTCAGGCGGACACCGGTGGGCTCTTCCAGAACGCGCAGATCTGCTCGCGCAAGGCCCATTCTTCCACCTCAATTCCAGGGCCCTCAGATTGACTGCGTGGCTCTTGAGGCCTGGCTGCTGACATCCAGAGGCTTCTCCCCTGCGGTTGTTGCCACTATGACTCGGGCTAGGAAGCCTGTTTCCAGGAAGATGTACCACAGAACGTGGAAGATTTTTTTCACCTGGTGTGCCTCGGGTGGCCGGTCCCCGTGGCCCTTGTCCGTCCCGACATTGTTGGCTTTCCTACAGTCGGGGTTGGAATTGGGTTTGTCCCTCAGCTCCCTGAAGGGTCAAGTGTCGGCTCTTTCAGTGCTGTTTGACAGGCGCTTGGCGCTCCTTCCCAGGGTCCGTCAATTTCTGCAGGGGGTGTCTCGGGTGGTTCCGCCCTATAGACGACCTCTGGACCCTTGGGACCTTAATATGGTCCTGGCGGCACTGCAGAAACCGCCGTTTGAGCCACTGAGAGACGTTTCTCTATCTCGTCTGTCCCAGAAAGTGGTCTTTCTGGTGGCGATTACGTCTCTGAGAAGGGTCTCAGAATTGGCTGCACTATCGTGCAAGTCGCCTTTCCTGGTGGTTCACCAAGACAAGGTGGTGTTACGCCCGCGGCCAGAATTCTTGCCAAAGGTGGTTTCCACTTTTCACCTGAACCAGGAGATTGTTCTCCCATCATTTTGCCCCGCTCCCGTTCATCAGGTTGAGCGCGAGCTCCATACTCTGGATCTCGTGAGGGCTGTACGCATTTATGTGTCCAGGACTGCCTCCTT
>JARQOC010001852.1:0-33871 GCA_033576535.1 Allobates femoralis | reverse complement strand
ATAACATCCCTGTCCCACAATCTCAAACAGCTTTTTAAAACTTTCAATTCCTTACTCTCTTCCTCTCCCATTATCTCTGCTAAAGACTTTGCCTCCTTCTTCGAGCAGAAGATCGATAAAATCAGAAACAGCTTTGACCGACTGTCCCCACAGCTTCCCCTCTCACCTACACTGCCCTCTCCTTCCATCAACTGCTTCTCCTCCATAACTGAAGATAAGCTCTCCTCCCTTTTGTCGAAGTCACACCTTACCACCAGCGCCCACTACCCACTCCCATCCCACCTCATTCCCAACCTCACCTCTGTCTTCATCCCAACCCTAACCCATCTCTTCAACTTATCACTACTGGCATCTTCCCCTCAGCCTTCAAACAAGCCTTGATCACACCCATCCTCAAAAAACCCTCACTCGACCCAACATCTGTTGTTATCGCCCCATATCTCTTCTCCTTTCGCCTCAAACGACTTGAACAGCACATCCATTCAGAACTGTCCTCCCACCTCTCCTTCTGCTCCATCTTCGACCACCTACAATCTGGTTTCCAACCCACCACTCCACCGAAACTGCCTTAACTAAGTCACCAACGACCTACTGACTGCCAAGAGCAAGCGACACTACTCTGTCCTCCTCCTCGACCTATCTGCCACCTACAACACTGTTGACCAATCCCTTCTACTTCAGATCCTGGAATCTCTTGGCATCACTGACTTAGCCCTTAGCCCTTTCAGCATCACCCACTCCCACACCTCCTCTTCGCCTCACCCCCTATCTGTCGGTGTCCCCCAAGGCTCGGTTCTGGGACCACTACTCTTCTCCGTCTACACTCTCAGCCTAGGTCAACTCTTTGATTCCCATGGCATTCCGTACCATCTCTACGCCGACGACACCCAGATCTATCTGTTTGGCCCCAACATCACCTCTCTACTATCCAAAATTCCACATTGCCTGTCTGCCATCTCATCCTTCTTCTCTGCTCGCTTCCTTAAGCTGAACATGGACAAAACTGAGTTCATTGTCTTCCCTCCAAGTCGCTCTCCCTCACTACCCAACCTATTCATCCTTGTCAACGACTGCTCCCTCTCCCCAGTCCCCCACGCCAAGTGCCTCAGAGTTATGCTCGACTCTTCTCTCTCCTTCAAGCTCCACATCCAGGCCCTCGCCACCTCCTGCCGGCCCCAGCTCAAAAACATTTTCCGGATTTGCACTTTCCTTGACCACGACTCTGCCAAAACACTTATTCATGCTCTCATCATCTCCCGTCTTGACTACTGCAACTTCCTGCTTACTGACATCCCCACTGCCTTCCTTGCACCTCTCCAATCTATCTTAAACTCTGCTGCCTGACTTATCCATCTGTCTTCCCTCTACTCCCCTGTCTCCTCCCTCTGCCAAGCCCTGCACTGGCTCCGCACTTCTCAGAGAACCATGACATACAAAGCCATCAACAACCTGTCCCCTACATACATCTCTAACATGGTCTACCGATACCAACCCTCACGCAACCTGCGATCCTCCCAAGAGCTCCTCCTCTACTCCCCTCTCATCTCCTTTTCTCACATCTGAGTGCAGCATTTATCCCATGCATCTGCTTTACTCTGGAACTCTCTGCCCCAACACATCAGACACTCACCTACCCTGGGAAACCTGAAAACCCACCTTTTCCGTCAAGTCTACAACCTGCAATGAGACCTGGTCCACCGCACCGCCTCACTATCGGCACTACCCCCTTCTACTGTATCCCCACCCTTTCCTCTTAGACTGGGAGCCCTCACGGACAGGTTCCTCTCCCCTCCCATACCCATATGACTTTATTGTCCACATATATTGTACTTGTCTTTGTCTGCCCTTTCCATATGTAAAGTGCCATGGAATCTAATGGCGCTATATAAATAAATAATAATAATAATAATAAAAGGGATGCTTTTCTTCTACCTTCTTACTGTGTAGGATAGCAGGCAGGACATGTTTGCTGAGATGAGGGATGGGAGAGGTCAGAAGAGCGTAGGACTCAATTTTTTCCATTTTTGCACAATTTGCAATCCGGCTAACGGACCCGGTTTTGAAGCCTGCGGGAAAAATTATTGCACGCTGCGTCAATTCCAAAACAGGATCCGTTTTTATATAATGGGAGTCTATCCATATCCGGAATGAGGTTTGCAATTTTACAATCAAATGATAGTATGAAGCCATATGGTAAAACAGCATCCAGTAATGGATGAGGCCACCGGATTGTGCCTTTTAAGTGTCACCCTAGCCTTACTAATAGGGACACTGCAGCTGCCACTCCATCCTACTCCATGATGCTCCATCATACTTCATCCATGCTACACAAAAGCTAGGTAGAACAGGGGGTGAGTGGGTCCATCCGGACTGTCATCTTTTGCGGAGAACAAGTGTGATTACTAAGGCTGCCTTCACATTTGCATTTGGAGCGCAGCACACCAACCAAACACTTGCGCACATGCGTTCCTATGTTTAACCCTAGAACGCATACCCATAGAAATCTACACATTCAAGCACCTGGGGCTTTTTAGGCCCGTTTTCAATTATCATGGAATAACTAAAAAAAAATACTTTTCAAAGTTTATTGCAAAGTAAGGATGCATTCCCACTAGCGCTGGAGTCCGCCAGGACGGGATTCCGTAATGGATCTGACCTCCTGTTGACCCCAGCTAAGGCTGATGGACGCATACCTGGGGCCTCGCAGGCCTGCCAGTTTACCTGTTTTCTATTTTCTGTAAAATTACTTTAGTTAAATTTTTGAAACTCTAGGTATTCCTCAGGTATATAGTTGTTAGTAATTTCCAGTTGTTCATATATTTTTATGCTATAGGCATTTCGGTATAACAACCTTTTTTTGGGACTACCCCATATTCACGCACCTGGGGCCTTTTAGGCCTGTGTGCAAATAACACGGAATAACTCAAATAAAAATACTTTTCAAAATTTATTTTACAATTGCAAAGTAAGGATGCATTCCCAGTAGCGCTGGGGTCCGCCAGGAGGGGATCCGTAATGGATCTGACCTCCTGGTGACCCCAGCTAAGGCTGGCGGAATGACTGTGCCATTGTAATTTTAGATGTCAGTAAACTAAAAAGAAAAAAAGAAAAAGATTACAATCAGGCTTGTGCACTGTAAACAGTATGTGATAAGACTCTTTGTTAGGGTCCCAGCACACCAAGCGATATAAAGCAGGTAAAGTGCAGCCCCCCTCCTCTTACCTCCAACAGATCACTTTCTTGTAGTGCAGTAGAAGCCTCTGGTTTTGGAGCTCAGAAAGTTTCTATTTCCAGACAAAAGAAAGCTGACTTCTTCCTCCAAAGCTCCAGCAATTAGGACAAAAAGACCTGTGATGAGGTCAGAGACACATGACTTTGTGAGGGAGCCTTCCTTCCAAGATCACATGACCATGTTGTCATGCAGAATCCACACTCTTCCCAGAGTCATAAAAGTTCTTCCCCAGCAACAATACAGACAAAAAGACTGAATATCACATGTAAACCTAGTACGGGCCTAAAAGGCCCCAGGTGCGTGAATATGGGGTAGTCCCAAAAAAAGGTTGTTATACTGAAATGTCTGTAACATAAAAATATATGAATAACTGGAAATTACTAACAACTATATACCTGAGGATTATTTAGATTTTCAAAATTCAAACTAAAGTACTTTTACAGAAAATAGAAAACAAGTAACCTGGCGGGCCTGCGAGGCCCCAGGTATGCGTTCTAGGGTTAACATGGGAACGCATGTGCCTGCGTATGGCTGCGTTTGGCCGCATTTGCGCTCGGATGCGCATAATTTATGCACCCTCCGACCACGCTCCAAACGCAGCTTGCAGCATTTTTTTGTACGTTCGCGGCGCTTGTTCTATCTGCAAGTGCCCGCAAGTGCACAAAAAATAAATGCATTGATCTCAATGAATCCGCAGTGTCCTCTGCATGACACCGCAGGAGAACGCTGAGGATCTCATTGAAATCTCTCCCGGTGGCCACCAGTGATCACCGGCGGCCACTGGGAGATCATGCAGAGCCGCCGCTGATCTCCCGCTGGTGTCAGCGGGGAGATACAGCTGATCTGACAGCTGTTTAAATCTCCCACTCTGACACCGAATAGGGTGATGTCGACGCGGGAGATTTGAAGCAGCGATCAGCTGTTTCTTATCTCCCACGCTGATATCACCCTATCCGGTGTCAGAGCGGGAGATTTAAACAGCTGTCAGATCAGCTGTATCTCCCCGCTGACACCGGCGGGAGATCAGCTGTGCCGGGAGGAGGAGATCTCTGCCACTGATCTCCTCCTCCCGGCCGCCCCCAGAGGCAGCTGATTGGCTGCCGGGGCACCATAGTAATGTGAACGCATGCAGAGATTCTCTGCTGCGTTCACATTATTATGGGCTGCTTTTGCCTGCGTTTGCATCTGCATGCCCTCTGCATGCAGACGCAAACGCAAGTGTGAAGCCAGCCCAAATCCTAGTGTGTTGCCAAAGCTGTGTTTTTGCATACAAGTGATTATTAAATCTTTGTGTTTTCTCTAAAATACTTATTTTTTGCCTCAAACAAGTCATTGCCAAATATTTGTGTTTCCCCCAAACAGGCTTTTCTTGACCTCAAACAAGTGATTGCGAAATAGTTGCGGTTATTTCAAAATGCTTTTTTTGTCCTCAAACAAGTGACTACCAAGTTTTTGTGTTTCCCCTAAAATGTTTTTTTAAGCCTTAAACAAGTGATTGTCAAATCTTTGTGTTTCTACTAAAAAGGCTTTTATTGGCTTCCAAAAAACTCATTGCTAAATCTCTGTCTGGCTAAGGGTACCTTTACACGCCGCTACTGGCGGGTGGATACAACCAGCTACTTCACGTGCATGAGCACGCACAAACAGTTGCAAACGGTACCCGCACCACCTTTACACGCCGCAACAAGGTGCACTACAGTAGGTTACATCTATCTCTAGATACACCGCCGGGTGTCTCAAGTTACCTTCTGCCGAGCACCTTACCTCATTTACACAGCGCTACAACAAGCTAATATGGGCGGACCTGGTGCAGCAGGGACAACACATAGGCGTGCCACAATTGTGGATTACGAGACGTCCGTACGCTGATAGGACAAAGCAAGAACATCATGATTGGGCAGGCATCGCAGGAGGCTGCTTAATACATGATGCTCGAGCAATTGTGTAGTGTGACTGGTCAGCTCCTTAAATATGCCTCCCTATGCAGCGACTACCAATCGTCATGCAGGAGCTTCCTCCAATGATCGCTGATGGGGCGCGGTAACCCGGAGCCTGTGTGACGCCCCAGCTACATACCAGGTACATAGCCTGGTGTCCAGACATCCCTTCTGTTGCTTCTTTACACGCCGATACAGGTCGCTACAATCGGCTGTGTAGCCACCTGTTTCAGGGCAGTGCTCGGAAACAGGTGCAGCTACTGCTGGGTGGCTACAACCGTCTTCACACGCCGCTACCACGGGGTGAATTGCCGATGCAAGATACATTTCTCGCATGTAGCTGGTTGTATCCACCCGCCAGTAGCGGCGTGTAAAGGTACCCTAACTCACACATGGCAATCCATTTTTTATGGTGCTTTTTGTGCCTCCTGTGCACCTGAACGTTTTTTGGACTTATGCGTTTTTTATGAAAAAAAGACTATGTGTTAAAGGATGGTTTCTAGGGCCTCATGGTACAAAAACACATGCAATTTTTTTACTGCACCCAAAAACGTTGCATGCGGCGTTTTTTGGATGCAGAACAAAAAGGCATGTGTTTTTGAAAAATGTAGTGACACTTAAGTGCACCATCCGTTACCGGAATCCGTTTTTGGACTTAGCAAAAAAGAAAGTTAACAAACTGATGCCAAAAAATGTTTCCAAGGCTTATGTGTGACCCTGGCCTCTGTTGTCAAATAACCATTTTACTGGGCCCAAATAAGTGCTTTCCAAATCTGTGTGCATTATACATGAGTGGGAAATCCTGAGGTAATGGTGGAAAAGGGAATAAACATTGTGGAAGGGGTAACCCACTTGGTGTTTGAAGTGTATGTGGGCTAGATGCTACTGCTAATGTTGCTGAAAGCTTTGCTAACCAAACACCAAGCCAAGTGACAACATCTACTCGACAGCGCACTCCAGTCTCTTTGGCCAGGGTCACACATGCCCATTCTGTATTCTTCATCACAGCCTCCATTCAACAAGACATCGCAGAGGAACTGAGCATTGCAGAGGATCTGAGGAAGGATTTGAGGGTGAAGGGTTAATAAAGATATTTGCCACTATCACCAGGGCCATTGGATGAGCTAGGTAAAGCACCTGAAAATGGTGCTACAATGAATGCTCCATTTTTAGGGGCAGCTGTGGGCTGCTATACTTGAGTGTGGGGGGCCCTAAAATGGCGAGCCCTCAGCTACCTTGCTGTACCTCAACTGGCAATTAAAAATAGGATGCTGCTGTTCGCATTTATTATGCCGGCCAAGGTAAAATTAGACAGCTGAGGATAGCAGCTCATAGTTATCCGCGTTATCTGTACTGAGACTGAAAAATACAGCAAAGCCCAGTGCATTTTTTTTCATTATTTATTTATTTTACACACTATGATGACGTCAAGTTGTTTGCCACACACTGATGTGTATGACAACCAAGCACAGACACCATCCAGATTGTGAAAAATGCAGGTTAATTGCAACAGCCAATCACAGATGAACATCTGTGATTGGCTGTTGTGGAGTAAGTGAAGTGAATATGCAGAAAGATTAATGGGCAGGAGCGGAAGTGAGTGAAAGGATGCATGGGAGAGTGAACCCGGAAGCAAGCAGCGTGGGACTAGTAAGATGATCTGTGTGTGTCTGTGTGCGTCTTTCTGTACTTGGCAGCTTTCGGACACCTCTGAAGGTGTTTTCTATGCGTTTATTGTTCCCTTCCATTGATTTTAATGCAAATTGTTCATAGAACAAGTCAGCGAATACCTCACCTTCGGTGAAAGCAGCCGGATTTGAACCCTGAGCAATCGCTCATCTCTACTCTTCTACCCTCCTGGATTTCTCTGACAAAGTTACAGAAGACTATGTGGTCTGCTGTAAAGTGACAAAGCCACTTAACAATCTGTAAACCATTTCTGAGCATACCCTGGAGATTGGAAGATAAAGTGCGCTCAAAGCAAACTAGGCCAATTCTTGCTGCAGGTATAATCTAATAACCCAGATATTCATGAGCTAGGTTTCAAGATGTCTGCCAGACAAGGAAAAGAATCTAGATATGACTGAACCTCGCCTGAACCTGTCTCTGTTGTGTGTCATGTTGGCAGAGCAGCCAATAAATTCATCAATCATGTCATATACAGTATATTGTAATCGCTGCTGTTTCGGCTACTTGTGTATTGGTGGCGAGGGCACAGGTGAGGGAGCATTGGCTTTGTTGGGATAGAGAGATTTCTAGGTAAATATGCAGATCGCCTAGGTATGCAGATCGCCTAGGTAGTGAATATGCAGATCGCCTAGGTAGTGTCACACTAGGCGATCTGGCCTGCGATGTCGGAAGCGATGTGCAGGTGCACGCACGCTTCCGACATCGCAGGCCAGCTGTCACACGGCACGACGTTGCCGGTGACACGGCGGCGATGTGGGCGGAGCGATGGCTCAGGAACACTGCGATATAGGCTGGATCGCGCCGCCAACAGTGTCAGACGGCGCGATCCAGCCTAATCGCTGGTCGCAGGTTGACAGGTTTATGAACATGTTCATAAACCTGTCAACCTGCGACCAGCGATAATTTGCAGTTGCATCACGCTGTCACTTGCAATATCGCCTGCGACATCGCTGTTACGTCACTTTTCGGCGATGTCGCGGGCGACATCGCCTGGTGTGACACTACCTTTAGCAGGCATCTAATTGGAGACATTTATGTCAAGCTTTGAACACAGCTTATCCAGATGTTATGCCAATTTTGTCTCTTTTGGAGCCAAGAAAATGTCTCCATTGTGCTTTTATGATGTGGTTAAAATAGACGTTAGACAGACTCATGTATGAACCACAGTAGCTATGGAAAGGTCCTCACGATATGGGAATGTCTGAGCTCCCTCTGATGAAATGAGTCAGGAGATGAACAGGGTTACATTAGGGACTAGCTGTGGACTGTCCTTGTAAGAATAGGAGCTTTGGGGGGTTCCAGGAACAGTTTAATCTAAAGGGAAAGAATAGGGAAAGCTACCTCGACTGATGATATGGAGACAGTAACTCTGTGAAAACTGTCCATCTGTCCCTGGGTGACAATTTCGGGTGAAATCAAATTAGTTTGGATAAATGAATGTATTCAAGACAAATTTAAATGGCGTGTTTGTGCTCACTCCCTCTGTGAGGTTATTGGTGAACTTCTACAAACTTGACCACTGTCTGTCATAGCCATTTATCAACCATTTAATAACATCCAGCAAGGTTTGGGCTTCAATTCGGAAGTCTCCAACATTGATCCTGACATTACCTTTTGATCATCTTTGGTTAGTTATGTACATATATTTACTTATTTATCTGGACCACAGTCTGTACTTAGGTAATCATTGTATATTTCACCCAATGTAGTCCATTGTCTACATATCTGATATAGGTTATATGATAGCTCGCTTGCTATATCAGGCCAACATAATGGGATGAACTGAGTACTAACGACTGCTCTCTCTCTCCAGTCCCCCATGCCAAGTACCTCGGGGTTATCCTTGACTCTTCCCTCTCCTTCAAGCCCCACATCCAGGCCCTCGCCACCTCCTGCCGACTCCAGCTCAAAAACATCTATAGGATTCGCACTTTCCTTGACCACGACACTGCTAAAACCCTTATTCACGCTCTCATCATCTCCCGCCTCGATTACTGCAACCTCCTGCTCACCGGCCTCCCTAATACCTCCCTTGCACCTCTCCAATCTATCTTGAACTCCGCTGCCCGCCTAATCCATCTGTCTCCCCGCTTCTCCCCTGTCTCCCCCCTCTGCCAAGCCATTCATTGGCTACCTGCTTCCCAGAGATCCCGGTTTAAAATATTAACCATGACATACAAAGCCATTCACAACCTGTCCCCTCCATACATCTCTGACATGGTCTCCCGTTACCTACCCTCACGCAACCTGCGATCCTCCCAAGAGCTCCTCCTCTACTCCCCCCTCATCTCCTCTTCGCACAACCGCATACAGGATTTCTCCCGTGCTTCACCCAGACTCTGGAACTCACTGCCCCAACACATCAGACATTCTCCTACCCTGGGAACCTTCAAAAGAAGCCTGAAGACCCACCTGTTCCGCCAAGCCTACCACCTGCAATAAGACCCGGTCCACCACACCGCCTCATGACTGGAATTTCCCCCTCCTACTGTATCCTCACCCGCCCCTCGTAGACTGTGAGCCTTTGTGGACAGGATTTCTCCCCTATTGTTTCTGTACAACTGAATTGTCAACATTTATTGTTACTTGTATTGCTACTATGTTACTTGTCCTAGTCTGCCCTTTTTAACATGTAAAGTGCCATGGAATATAATGGCGCTATATAAATTAATAATAATAATAATAATAATAAGCACCTATATTATATTATTAATTATTTTTCTAACACTTTATTGAACATATTAAATATTTTAATCTTCACTTTTTGCTATTTGCACCTATATATTTTGTTAGAGTCCTGTGTGACTCCCTGATGCTATATTTGCATTACCAAATACATTTTGCAACCAGCCTCCTTTGCTTCCAGCATGAATATTGGTGGGGAGGACGCTGATTCATAGAATGGATATCACATTAACCTTCTTAGTCACAGAGGGATATTCTTACTTCTGAAAGCAAAATAGTTAGTATAAGTCAGAACAGTCTGTTTTTCACAAAGGACAAAGGGATAATTTTTGGACTTTAGGCTTTTAATTTTGGGAAACAGGAAAATTGTGTGAGTGTGGTGTTAATTTCTATCGGATTCCAATCTGTTTCTATGGGGAGGTCACTTTGATGTTACTAAGGCTGTGTTTGTAGAACTAGAAAGGGGTAGGTGACAATCATTGGAGACATCAGGTTATTACGATTGTCTTTTTAGAGGATTGGAGGCTTTGTAGTATTCTGCTCCGCTGCTAATTGAAACAGGTAAAATTAGTCAAGGATGTTGAACTCAAATAAAAGAAAATTGATTACATTTAATGAATGCAAAAATAAGAAAATGACATTGATCTTCAGTATTTCAATACCCGCCAAACAACCTGGATTTACCTCCGCCTGTTCTATACATACCAGCCATTTACGATATAACCGGTCACAACCTCACAGTAATTTGTGACTTGTGATAATACCTCGCTATCCAGATTCATCTTAAATTGGCTGCTGCCTTTCCCTGACTCTACCCTTCTACAGTCTATGATATTTCCTCCTAATTAACTGTGCTATATCATGAGATGTGATAGGTGCAAATGATTAATGATGAAGGTTGTCCGGTTGAGGTCATGTGATTCTTCTCCGTCTGATGCAATCTTCTGTATTGTGTAAATTTTATGTAATTCACAAAAAGCTAATTGTTTATTGTTCAAATGTACCAGCTTCAATGGGAATTTGTTTCTCGTTAAATCAATTTGCTGATCTCTAAATATGATACATTTATTGCACTTACCATTGCATTGAAGGGCATTCCAGGCTTGAAAAATGTGGATGTTTTTGTGAAATGAATTTTATATGGAGATGTCACAATATAAATGTTTTCTAGTTCAGCTTCCACCAAATCGCTGCCTGTAAGAGAAGAGGCCATATAGTTACATGATAAGACGTTGTTAATAAGGTACCTTACCAAATTTTAATGTTTAGGTTGTTATAAAGTGCTTAAAGTGAGACTGGCATGTGTAAAAATACTTTTACCCTGTATATATGGGGCCAATCTGCAGGTTAATAGCAGTCTGAACCTGTCTGGTGTCTGCAACTTGAAGCCCTCTGCAAGGAGGAAATTAACTTTCCGGTTTCAGTCATGGGAGCGGCGTCAGCGTGGGTTCAGTCACTGCTCTGTGTATGGAAAGCGGCAGCTATAACCACATCTACTGCACTGACAGCTTCCTCTAATGTGGAGCTGCTATTAAAATGCAGACTAAATCCAGATATAGGTCCAATTCCCTCCTTTTTCTCTTCTCTTCCCCTTCTTTATTCTATCACTTTGCACCCTCCTCTCCCATCACCCTTTTCTATATCACGGACCTTCTTTCTCCTTCCCAGTCCTATTTCACCCAGTTGAACTCCTAAAGGTACCGTCACACAGGGACATATCGCCGGCGATGTTGCCAGCAACCGAGGGGCGTGGCCAGGTTGCGGCGACATCGCCGGCGAATTGCCGCGTGTGACAGGGCGATAATCAGGCGATGAATCGCCTGAGTCACATCGCCAGGTTTCCCAACAATGTTCGGAAACCTGGCGATGTTGCTCAGGCGATTCTGCCTGATCGCCCTGTGTAACGCGGCAACCCGCAATGTTACGGGCGATTCCGCCTATCTACAACATTGCGGGTTATCGCTCGCTGGGTTGCTGGGCAACTCAGCGAGCGATAGCCGCGGCAACTAGCCGGCGACATCGCCGGTAAGTTGCTCAGTGTGACAGCTCCCCGGCGATGTTGTCAGGGATGCGCGCTCCCGCGATCCCCGGCAATATCGCCGGCGATATGTCCCTGTGTGACGGTACCTTAAGGGAGTAACGACTTTCAAGTCGTCTCAAGTATAGTTTATTTCTAGGTTTATAAGTTTGCAGTCTTCGGATATTCTAGTTGTCTACTGATTGGTTATTAACATAAAAATCTTGGCCCTTGGCCTTAATTAAAGATTGACTGCTCAATGGTTTTTATGCTACCTTCTTATTTGTCATGTTCAATAAAAACAGATTATATATAAACCCAGATATGGCATAGTAGCTCTACATTATCTACATACAGTGGATACGGAAAGTATTCAGACCCCTTTAAATTTTTCACTCTTTGGGTGCCATCACACCTGGCAACGGCACCGGAGATGTCGGCGGCGACTGGCGGGAGTGCACACGTTTTTGATGGCCCGCCAGCGTCGCCGTCCCCCATTTACATGGGGTGACACCTCCAGCGCCGCGCCGGCGATCTGACAGGCAGCACCGCCGCTGGGGTGCCTCAAAACCTCAGCGGCAATGCAGTACAATGGGAGCCTATAGCTCCCATCGCCTGTCAGGTTGCCAGCGGCCGTTTACATGGGGCGATGTGTCCACATCGCCCCAGATCGGATGCTTGGTTTCACATCACTGATGTGAAACCAGGCGACCACTCAGAGGCGCCGACACTGCCCCTTTACATTAGGCGATGCAGGGGCAATATCGGCACAGATAGGCCACGCCCCTACATCACCTAATACATCGGCGGTGCCGTCGCCAGGTGTGGCGGAACCCTTTGTTTCACTACAGCCGTTTGGTAAATTCAAAAAAGTTAATTTTTTTTCTCATTAATGTACACTCTACACGCCATGTTGACTACAAGCAACCAGAAATGTAGATATGTGTGCAAATTTATTAAAATAGAAAATCCCTCTGGGTTGCAAAACCCGCCCTGCATTTTTGAAATTCCCTCCCCTCCTGTTGCTGGTGCGGTGAGGGACAGCCGCACTTGTGCCTGCGCAGTGGAGCCGCTGGAGCAGGTCACCATGCTCCATTCAAGCTAGTGCCGAAGTCTTGCGAGACTTCATAAATCTCGCGAGACTTCAGTGCAAGAAGGGGTGGGAATTTCAAAAATACAGGGCAGGTTTTGCAGCGCTGGAAGGGCGGTGAGCACCTTATACATCAACACCACAGAGCAGCCTCCCGGACCTAATAGCATGCAGGATGGCAGAGAATAAAACTTCTTTTCTTTTCAGGTATGAGGGGCACGTCTGGGCACATAGAGGGGTTACAAGAACCCCATCTACATTATGTTTAAGCTGGAGGGCACAGTTTAAAATGCCCAAAGGGGATGACAGGTTTCCTTTAAATATAGCTGGACTCCAATGCAGGAGAAGAACCATCTCAAAAGGATCACAAGGAAATGGATAGCATGTGACTTAATTTGTGATCGGATTAAAAAAAAAATACTTTATTTAAGTATGGTAATGCTTTTGTTTTACTATATGACAGTGTAGGATAGTGGGCGGGACGTGTCTGATGAGATAAAGGGGTGTCGAGAGGTCAAAGTAGCGTCGGGCTCCATTTTTTTTACATGCAATTTTGTGTGGATGTTCCTGGTCTGCAGCCAATCAGGGTGCATGAAACATCCACAATGTGAAAACACAAGGGCTTGTGTCATTGCTGGTTTCTTTCATTGGCGGCCCTAGGGACATTTACCATTTTCCTTTTGTTGTCTCCACCAAGCTTGGTGACAGGAGACTAGATAATGTCGGTGCGTTTTGGGTAGTAAACAGGCAACCCTCTTTTATGATATTACTTAGCACTGGGTCACTTTTCAACATAGGTAACTATTTGTTAAACAATACATTTAATACTGTTAAATTACGGTACTTACTATATGTTATTACCAATGTTAGTCTAACAACTTTTGCATTCCCGTATTGTTTTTGCTTTAACATATCCTAACATTCTATTCTGTGGGCATCAGAAGTCTGCTCCAACCACACTCCAGATGAGGAAAGTATCTGCACCAATGGCCAAAATCTTTTGTAGTTGGATACGTGGATAGAGGAAGTATGGTCCCAGCAGAATCCAGACCCTTGTCACCAGACGCTAACCCCCGGGGGTGGAGGTGATGATGATGATGAGACTCAGATATCTGAGGAGTATCTGCAGTGTACTGTGCATTCAGGGCAAGAAGTGGTGGGGGATGACTCTCATGGCAAAAGTGGGACAAAACAAAGGATGATGATGAGGTTCTAGATCCAACTTGAACTGAACCAAGAGTAATGCAGCTAGGTAGCTCAGCAGAGGAGGAGGAAGATGAGGAGGTTAGGTTGTGTGTTACCGCACAAAGGCTGACGGCTGTAAGCCTGACAAGCGCTGCATCTTCAGCCAAAACTCTGCCTCTGGACAGCAGCACTCAAGGGTTTGCAGGTGTCCGAGATGGCTAGGCTTGCCTGGCCTGGTTTTTCTTTTGACATTGCAAAAGATGACCCAACTCACATTATTTGCAAACTTTGCACCCAAAAATTGAGTAAAAGCAAAAACCTCCACAATTTGACAACTACATACATGAACGGCCACATGAGCCAGCACCATGCACTAGCCTAGATAAATTACTGCGGTAAAACTGTCTGAGGGGCATCAATGAACACCCATCTGTTGCTTTTTCCTCATCATTCTGCATGGCAATTATTTTCTGGCAGGTGTCGGCAGGACACAGTCGGGGTTATTGACAGACCTTCCGCTGTTATGGAAATGGACAAGTCTGATGATTTTGACAGATCCCTGACACCGAGCACACCTCTTGTTTGTAAACTCACCATAACACTTGGGCCTGCATCTCCTTCACAGTACAGCAATTTGTCAGATACACCCTACTCCACCCTCACTTAGCACAGCAGCCAGCCCTTGGTCCCACAATTGTGGTCATGGAAAAGATTATTTCCTCCTACACATCCAAAAGCAAAGAGCTAAAACTTCCACATCTCCTATTTGTTGGCCATGGAAATGCTGCATTTCTGCCTGGTGGATACAGACAGTTTCCGAAAGCTGATGGCTGTTGCAGCTCCCCACTATCAGTTGCCCAGTCATCACTACTTCTCAAAGCATGCTGTACCTTCGCTACACCAGCATGTCCCGGACAGCATCAGCCATTCCTTGAGAAACTCTCTGTAAGATAGTGTGAATATCACCAGACCAGTGACACTTGGATGAGCAAACATGGCCAGGAATGTTACACCTCCCTCACTGGCCACTGGGTGGCTCTGGTGACTGCAGGTCCAGGCAGGGAAGGGGTTACTCCCCAAGTCTTCATATCCTCAAGACTATTGGGACAAATGTCTGACTGTACCTCTTCATCCACTGCTTATGCCTTTTCCACCTTCTCTAGGGAATCCATCTGCACCCTTGACCTCTTCCTTGATATGGCAAAGTGGCACCCCACTGGTCAGGTGTCACAGTTGTGGTACTGCACCCATAAAAGAGTGTGCTGTTATCCCTGTCACAGTGGGAATGCAAGGTTTGTAGGAGGCTCCCACCCCGGCACTCCCACACTCGAACCTAGGCAAATGGTTGGAGCCCAGGCCCTGGGGGAGAGTTAGGGGAGGAGGGAGATAGAAAAACGGGGAGTTCTAGTTTGCCCCGAGGAGAAGAAGGAAAGGGAGCCCTGAGAGGGGAAAGCGGTCTCTGAGAGAGGGGGACTGAGAGAGGAAAAGGCAGCCCAGGAAGAGAGACAGAGAACCCCCATACCAGAGTGCCCATACTCTGGGGGGAACCCGGGTCCACTACAGGGAGCCGACTCCAAGGACACGGTGCAAGGAATCTAGCCCCTGAGCCGCCAATATTGGCCGTCGCGGGTCAGTCTACCAGCCCCGACACCCTCTCCATACAGCACTGCCACACCAGGATTTCCCACCTAAAGGTCGAGGTCCCCCTTCTTAAGAGCTGGGAAGCCGGGAACTCATCAGCACCCCCAACGGGTCTGGTAGTAAGGGGGTAGTGAAAGGACAGGAATCAGCAGCAGGACCTGGGATAGTCAAGAGAAGACATACCACGGGAGACTCCGAGAGACTTTGCAGCGTGCTGTGACTACCCGGCCAGCTACTTCATGCAAAAGACTGTTTTCCACTGTGAACGGCGTTGTCATCAGAACTGTTCCAGTAAAATACCCGGGTAGAGTGACAGAGTCTCCGTGTGTTTGTTCTATTACTGCATTGCTGATAATCTACCTTTACAGACTGCATCTACATCATCGGTGCACTCCTGCCCCGGAGGCCCAGCTTCACCTGCAGGGAACTGTTCCATCAAAGCTGCAGTACCATCGCCCTCAGGAGGTCTGAAGCGAATCTGGTGTCCCATCACCAGAATCTGCAGGTGGCGTCATGACAAACTATTCATATTTCAATTTATTCCCATTTTTTTAAAGCTGACCACCAGGGCCATGGGTCTGGGCCGGCCACCAGTGACATTGTGGCGCCCTGCTCACACAGGTAGCCACAGACTTCTCTAAATGCACAACTGGGTTTCCACAGCAGGTACCTACTACATACAACACCTTCCACCCCGACACAGTAGGGGGAGCCCAACTTGCTGCCCTTAGGCAAGATCCCCTATAAATACTGCTGCTGGGGGAGGAGTTAGTTAGAGTGTGCAGACGCTAGGAGAGCTGTAGGGATGTCCTGGTGGTCGGTGATGTGATTAGGCCCGAACCAGTGACCCGGAGTGGCCCTTCTATGTCCGGCCAGCCTAGGTGGGACTGAAGGCGAGGAGCAGTGAGCCCAGAGGGAGCAAGGAACTTGAGGGAGTTCTTCCCAGGAGAAACACCAGATATTGGGGATCCGCACCTGTGGGACACTATAGGACCACAGAAAACCCCGTTGCACCATGGAGGCCTCGGTATCCTCTGTAGGTCACTAGAGGGAATCAGACACAGCAAGGCAAAGCCGCAGTGATCAGGAGAAGGTATCCTGGAGACCGCACAGGAGGAGAGGAGGTCATTACAGTCAGGAAGAGAGAGGAAGCAAGTCAGGCTGCAAGCAGGCTGTGCTTCAGACAAACACTACAGAGCAGAGGAGGCCTTATACCCACCTGCTGTGGGGACCCACTGTGCAACCTGTCCACCCGTCAGTGCCCTAGATCGTTTTACCTGCTTAACAACAGTAAAAGGTAAAAGAGACTTTCCGGCGTGTGTATATTTCCTTTCCACTCCCAGCATCCTCCATAGACTGTTCCAACTCACCCTATACAATTACAGCTCCACTCCAACCTGTCCCTCCTCACTACGCTGCCCCGGAGGTCCAGTCCTGCCTGCGGAGGACTACACCATCTCAGCCGCAATACCACCGACCTCCGGCAGACTGTGGCGGCGCTGGTGCTACTTCACCAGAAACTGCAGGTGGCGTCACGACAACTAACTTTGTAAATAATCCCCTGTACATAAATCCCCTTTTCAAAAGAACCATCCCCGGGACACGGGACACAGTTAACCCCTTTTTCCGCCTGATAATCGAGTACCCCACACCCTGGGGCGACACAACGTCTCAACTGCAGCTGAGGGCCCAGATACCCGAGCCCACGTAACCCTGGGGCGCATCAGCAACACTTCAGAAAAAAATCATCTCCATACTGTGCAGCCAGGGGTCTCCTCCATCAGGCAGTGTTTAAATTAAAATGCCTTGGAGATGTGAGTCAAACAGCTGAAGACTTGTTGACATCTATACAGATCGAGTTTGAGCAATGGCTGTCTCTGCTAAACCTGGAATCAGAGAAGGCCATGTGTATAACAGTGTGAAACTGGTGGTGGCCCTATGCAGGGGCAAACTTACAAACGTGCCTTTCATGGTTCACTTCCTCAACTTTGTTGCCCAACAATTCCTATGCCACTATCTCAGCCTGGATGCCATTCTCTCCCAGTGACTCATTGACTAGGAATACTACAGCGGTCTTTCAGACAACTGGTTAACCAATTGATATGAAATGTGCCAATTTGGTGGAATTCCACCTTGTACATATTGCACTGACTGTGGGACCAGTGACAAGCCTTGACACAGTATGTAATGATGTGTACAGTGAGTCACAGCTATCCGAATGTGGTGCAAATGATGCTTGCAGAATGGGCACAGATGAAGCACCTCTTTACCCTTCTGAAGTCTTCCAAATAGCTACTAAGATGGTCAATGCTGATGATGCCGTCATCAGCATCCCTATTCCAGTCATTTACATGCTAAGGCTGTGGTCACAGTACCATTTTTCACATGCGTTTTTGGAGACCTGCGTTTTCAAAAACGCATGTAAAAAACGCACCCATAGGCCCCCATGTTAAAAAACGCATGCCCTAATAGCCAAAAAGCATGTGTGACTGTCCCATGCATTTTTGGAGCATATCCAAAAACGCATGCGTTTTTTAATAAGGGGCCTTGTGGAAAACGCATGCAAAAACGCATGTACAATTAGTGCCATTCAAAAACGCATGCGTTTCCCATAGGAGCCCATGTTAAAAAAAACGCATGCGTTTCCGGAAACGCATGCGTTTTTTTAACATGGGCTCCTATGGGAAACGCATGCGTTTTTGAATGGCACTAAAAGGTACTAATTGTACATGCGTTTTTGCATGCGTTTCCCATAGGAACCCATGTTATAAAAACGCATGCGTTTTCTACAAAAACGCATGCGTTTTTCAAAACGCTCAAAAAAATACTACAAGCACTATTTTTAGGTGCAGATTCAAAAACGCAGCCAAAAACGCAGGGAGCCATCACACACCTTAAAAAACTCATGCTGACATGAAAAACGCATGTAAAAAAGCATGCGTTTTTAAAAGGCACTAAAAAAACTGTGACCACAGCCTAAAGCATACTTACAAAATTCTGCAGGATGAGGTGGTGTTAAAACAAGAACAGAAACAGAAGGACGAATAGGAGAATGCAGAAAGGTCTAGACTCTCATTACAAAGGCGAGTGACATATCAAGGTGGAACACAGCGAAAGGGAGGAGCTCATGGTACCCGACAACTGTTGGTGAAGGTGCAGAAGCAGAGAAACAAATGGAGGAGGATGTGGATGAAGAGGTGATGGGAACAGAACAGTCAGAAGATGAGGAAGAAGGGAATCCTCTTTCTGTTGTCCGAGGTTGGCTGGAGAGGATGGAGGAAGCAAGCGGGAATGTTTCCATGCCACCACCAACACAACATGGACTTGGGCTTTATAGGTGCATCATATACATGAGCGCTTCCTTGCTGTACAGCCTGCAATATGATGCCTGTATTCTTTGGATTTGAATAATTGGGTTGCCACACTGTTGGATCCACAGTACAAGAGTATATTTAGCCAAATTCTTCCCACCCTGGACATGGACATGCACATGCTGGAGTATCAAAAAAAGCTGGTAGACATGTTTAGGACTGGACATCAATGAGAGACACAGTACGCATGGCAGATCTACACTTAGAACCAGGGCTACACCAAGTCGACAGCGTAAAAAACATTAGCAGAAGTGTCAAAAGTGATTTCATGGAGTCCTTTCACCAATTTTTTAAACCAGCCCATCCAATGGTAGTAATGAGTACAAGTCTGACACATAGTTAACAACTGGAGTGGATGGTGCAGGAGTATCTAGAGGTCAATATCCATGTCATCAGGTGGGTTGGACTCATTTGCAATTTGGGCTTCAAAAATGTAGGAGTTGCTGCAGCTTGCCAGTCACACTTTGGAGGTTTTGTCATGCCCGGCAGCCACTGCTCTCTCACAACGTGTCTTCAGGGCTAATGGCTGTCTCCTGAAAGTGTAGGCCGCCTAACTTTCATCAAGATGAACAAGTCAAGGATATCCAAGTACTTTTCTACCCCAGTGGCAGACAGGGCAGACAAGACGATATTGTACTTTACAGCATGTTTATTGTGGGTCAATTGATGCCACTTTGCTGGTATCTGGCCCTAATTTTTTCAATTGTGGAGGACTCTTTTTGGGGTCCCCATGTCTTTTTCCTGAATATAGCAGGGCTCTGTGAGCATGATGTCTACATGTGTCACTCATCCCCCTGTTACTCATAAATGTTTAACCTTGGAATGCTAGGGCAGGCCCTCTTCCAAATCCTGGCCCTGTGACATGCATGCAGGCTGCGCCAATCTCAAATTTTTATTTTGGGTCAATTGATGCAACTTTGTTGGTCTCTAGCCCTAATTTTTTGAAATGTGTAGACTCTTTTTGGGGTTTCCTTGTCTGTTTCCTGAATTTATCAGCGCTCTCTGAGCACAATGCCTACACCTGAAGATTAAAATACTGAACCAGGCCTTGTCCCATGCATCTATAATACACAACGAAGAAAATGTAAATTTGGGAGAATAGATGACACTTTTGTCTGTACCTGATTTGAGCTGTTTGGTAGCATTTGGGCCCCTTTTAAGGTGCTTTCTAGGTTCCTTATTTTATCTCTCATTCATTTCAATGGGGTTTGGAATGTTCGACATATCTAATCCGAACTTGTTCAACAAACATTGCATGTTCGGCAAACTAAACTGAATTTGCACTTCGAAAAGTTTGCTCCTCTCTAGTCAGGACTGTAGAGCAAAACTATTATTATTTCCTTACCTGAACTAGTAATGACAGTAACAGACACAAATATGCTCCAGTCCAACATGTCTTCTTCTTTTTCGAAATATTTGACTAAATTTTCTCTTTTCAAAGAAGCTGAGCCTTCACCATCGCTGATCTAGATAACAATTAAAATAAGAAAGCACAAAAAGTCAAATGTATCTATTGTCAACATGATATTGAGCAGGGGGCTCCAACCTGTATCTCAGGAGCCACGTGTGGCTTGTCGGCCTATGATGTGAGGCTCGCAAGCATTAGCAACAAATCCATCAAACTTCTATGAGTAGAAATAGACTTTTAAGACCAGCCCTGCACAGTAGAGGACATGTGAGTGATCCGCCCACTGGGACCATGGGGAACTCGGGAACAGGCTCTCTTGACGTCGTCTGGGCTGGCTGGGTGGTCATGGTGATATGACCCGGCTCCGTGATCCCGGGTGGTCAAATAAAAAGGGGTTGTAAATTAAATCATTTTTGATAAAAGAATAAATCGTGACGCCACCCGTAGTGTGTGGCTATATGAGGCTACTGCTGCAATCGGGACCGCTGGGGTGATGGTGGGTGCAGCAAGATAGTACCGTATGGGTAGGGCTGGTCCCCAGGGCAACCGAATGTGAAGAATAAGTGTATGAGTGTAAAGTTCCCAGTACCTTCAAGAAGCATATATAGTCTCGGTGCTGTTGCGGTTTCCTTCCTGCAGACAAACAAACTGAGTCCACACCTCACTGAGCTTTACCGGGCTTTTACTCTTAACCTCAAGTGGTACAGTTCAGTTACTTAATAGTTAATTCACAGCAGTTTGTAGCGGACCTGGGCTTTGACAGCAGCTGGGAGGGTTTGTCTGTGGCACTCCCTCTCTGTATACCCCTTGAGCCCTCTCACCCTCCATTCAACGTACGTGTTACAGTCTGGCTGTCACGGGCTCTCAGTGTTCTACTCCTCTCTGGGTCACTAGCCCTAGTTCGAAGGCTTTTCCTTCACCGCACCGGAGGTTGGGTCTCGGAACATAGAGACCTCGCTCCCTGCTGGAGTTCCTGTGTTTGGGGCCTAGAGCTTCCTGGCCACATCTACAGAGCCGTAAATCTGGTTCTGCTTAGACGTCTCTCTGCTCTCCTCCACTCCACCACTCTCCTTCTGCTTGTCTAACTAAACTCTCTCTCTTGTGTCTAGTGTTTCTGGGTTGTACCTAGTTCCTTCACCCCTTCCCGAGTTCTGTTCTACGTTCCACCCTCCACTTAGCTACACCCGCTATCCCTTGCCTGACATGAAGTGACTTAGGCTTAGGATCGGATGTGTGTGTGGGGTGTTGGTGAGGAGTGACCGACTTACCAATCCCAGCTGCTATGTCCTGTTGTGGCCACCTTTCTGCAGGGGCGCCACATGAGTGCACATATACTGGCCGTGGAAAAAATATGAATAAGGCAAGCTGAATATAGGATGATACTGCCAGATCGAGGAGGCACTTGAAGCTGGATGCAATAGTGTGGTGAGTGTTCTTCATGCGAGAATATAAAATCAGAACTTCTGCATGGTAAGTATTAGAGATGAGCCCTCCTTTCAAGGTTCGGTTTTGTTTCGGTTGCTGAACTTCCCGGGGTTGAGCAAAGCTGGTCAGGAACATTTTGGGTTCTTTACACTTGCAAAGCACTGGAGTGATGAACATCGCATAGAAATTGGGGGTACCACACCTCTGGCTAAGGTGTAGTACCCTATGTGGTGACTGGACCCTCTGGGGCACCACATGTACACGCAGTTTCAATGTATCCTATGTGATGTATATACAGCAGTCTCAATGCGTCCTACTTTATTTATACATTAGAGTCTCAGTAAATCCTATGTGAAATATGCAGTAGTCTAAGTGCATTGTATATGATTTATACAGCAGACTCAGTGTATCCTATGTTAAATATACATCAATTTCAGGGTATTCTATGTGATGTATACAACAGTCTCAGTCTATATTTTGTGATTGTGAATCAGTTATTTGTGAATGATGTAAGTAGCAGTCTCAGTGTACTCCATGTGATGTATATATACTTGTCTCAGTGTATCCTATTTGGTGTATATACAACAGTCTCATTGCCTTCTATGTGATGAATATGAAGCAGTCTCAGAGTATCCTACGTAATATATAGAAATGGTTTATGTGATTATGGCTAGAGTCACACATAAGCCCTTGGTCCGTTTTTGGCATCAGTTTTTGCATTTTTTTTTCTAACTCCAAAAAATGATGCAAAAACAGAATATATGTACTACATACCCTATCCGTTTTTTCTGCACCCAACAACGTTCCTAGGAGGCTTTTTAAACCCAAAAACATTGGTTGGAACATTTTTGGGTGGAGTAAAAAAAGGATCCGTTTTTTTAACATGGGGCCCTATGGAAAAAGGGATCTGTTTTTTAGAGCATTGTTTATGTAAAAAATGGCAAAGTCCCAAAAACGTTCAGGGGCACAGGAGGCACAAAATGCAGCCTAGGAAAAACGGATGTGGCATGGAAAACACTTCCAAAAACGGATTGCTATGTGTGACCCTGGCCTATGTGACATTATGTGATTTACAGCAGTTTCAGTGCATAATATGTGATGCTTAAAGCTCTATCAGTGTATCCTATGTGATGTAAGTACTGTAGCAGTCTCATCGTATACCATGTAATGTAAACAGCAATGTATCTTATGCTCTGTATATATAGCAGTCTTAGTACATCAAATGGGACAAATAAAGCTTTCTCAGTTCATACTGTTATGTATACAGCAAAGTATTACTGTATATCTCATAATTTGTATTCAACAGCATCTCAGTGTAGCCTATGTGATGTATACAGCAGCTTCAGTGTATACTATGTGCTGTATGTGCAGTGTATTCTATGTGATGTATATACGGCACTGTAGGTATATCCTATGTGGTGATGATTTGGAGGGGTCAGGTTCCCTTTAATCCGGCATATTGGAAGTCTACTAATTTACCCACATCAGTACAATTACAAGAAAAAGTGCATTCACTGTTTCATTTAGCGGAAACGGTGGCATCGGTCAATTAGACACAAACAACCTTTTTGTAAATAGGCTACACTCAGACGCTGTTGAATATAAATGATGAGATATACAGTAATACTTTGCTGTATACATAACAGTATGAACTGAGAAAGCTTTATTTGTCCCATTTGATGTACTAAGACTGCTATATATGTGGCACCCCAAGGGTTAAAGTGCCACAGAAACATCAACACAGGTTTACTCCCCACACAACACTGCACTAGAAAGTGGGAGGAGCTTAGGTGGCACCTGCACTAGTGGGAGGAGCTAAGTTGTTTACCACAGAGCAGGAGTGACAGTTAGTTCAGTTTTTAGTCTGGAGCAGGAGCAGAGCCAAGTGTCAGTGGAGGTCCTGAGAGGTCTGAGGAAAGGAGACAGAGTAACAGAGGAACATCCCCGGGATAAAGAGATACCACAAACTTAACCCCGGAGAGGCGCTTAAGACGGATACCAGATCCGAGGCTGTGCCTGAGACAGACAGGACAGTAAACACCGGCATAGTGAAGGTCCACCATCTTCACCACACCATAGCAAAGCAACACGGTGGGGTCAGTGACACAGAGGACTCAAGTTGCCCAGCAGATTGGTACCCGTGAGCAGAGACAGGGCCAGCAGTTCAGCTACAAGCAGCAGCAGGGCCACACATAGCGCTTAAGTAGGAAGCCAAGGACCCGGTCAGGGTGGGAGCAACCTGGTACAGACTCCGTGGACAATATTGTGTGATACCATCTGCAAGTAAAGACTTGGAAAAACAACAGAAACCGTGAGTGTGTGTGATCCTTATACTGAAGCCCCACTTGCCATCATATACTGTGATTACCTCTACTCTCATCATCTCTACTGCTACCCCTACTCTCCTGCAGCATCAATAACTATCCTCACAGACTTTAACTACTACTACCACTGCCCCGGGGAACCCAGTTCTGCCCACAGGAACTATTCTATCCAAGCTGCTATCCCATCATCCCGGAGGTTCTGCAGCAGCGGCGGCCCCCATCACTGACCGCATATAGTGGGTGGCGTCACGAGTGACAAATCCCCTGTAAATAACCCCCATTTTATTGTGCGGACCCGGGACACGGTCCAGACCAGGACCGCCGTGACATCCCCCAGCAGTACACCGGTCCGGCACCTAGTACCCCGTCACAGTGGGCTCCACAACCTGGCGTCACGAACAGGATCTACCATGCCCGGTATCGGGCATTGTGTGCCGTGATTAGTGACTGTTTTATATCTGCCGCCATCTGCCGCCATTGCTGGGCGCGCGGCAAACTGAATTGTAACTGCGCCACAGATACTGTAAATTTCAGAATCCGCCATTGCAGAGCACGCGACGCGCGGGAAGAAAAACCGCTCACCGCTCTGACGTCATCCGGAAGGGAAGAGAATCACTGGTGCTCAGCGGAACCTTTGTTAGACATCCGGACGGAAGCGGAAGACGGAGGGCGGATATTAACTAAGGGGGCCCAAGATGTCGCAGCCCAATGCACAAGGCGGCGACGGAACAGCCGGTGGAGCTGCAGCGCCGGACCCAGCGATAGTACCCGGCGGTGCAGCGGTGCAAGGAACAGCACCAATAATGTCATTCCTGATGCCGTATACTCCAGGGGCAATGTGGCTGCCCCAATACTCCGGTGAGCCTAATACACTGACTGACTTTATGATAAAGATAAAAGAATATTATGTGATGTACCCCCTCAATGAAGCCCAGCGTGTAGGAATTATAATGGGACAGTTAACGGGCAATGCACGGCGTGAGGTTGCGTCCTGGCTTGACACAGATAAGGACACTGTAGAGCATCTAGCAGCCAGACTGAAAGCAACGTTTGAATCTGCTGTTGATACCCGGGCTAAGATGAGGTTCTTTGCATGCCACCAGAAACCTAAACAGAGTGCCAGAGACTTTGCCTTGAACCTGCAGGAAGCACTCAGAGCCCTTAAGCTGGCAGAACCTGCTTTAGCCCCGCGAGCTGATAAAATGTTATTTGACCAATTCATAGAGGGCCTCCATTCCCCTTCCCATCGAGGACAGTTAAGCATGATACTGCTGCAGAACCCTGACATGACATTTACTGAGCTGAAAGATAGAGCTATCCATTTGCAGCAGCTGGAAGAGCCACGGGAGCTACCAACTGTCCTTGACATTGCAGCAGCACCTCAGCAGCCGGCAGCGCAAGCGACATCTGCCATGTCAGCAACTGCTGCTGAGACTGGAGAACTAATTTCTAATGCCGCAATCAATCAAAAGTTAGATGCCCTGACAGACACCGTGATCTCCATGGCCAAGGTCATCAAGGAACTGCGAGAGTCAAAGCCTGCACCCAAGACCAAGTCGGCGACCATCAGAGAGGATGTCCAGTGGACGAGGCCCAGAAGATACCCAGCAGCAAGAGGACGACCCAGCGATCGCTACCAACCAAATGGACAGCCCATTTGCCGTCGTTGCCAGAAACCAGGCCATCTTGCTCGTGAGTGTCCTTTAAACGACTATTCCCTGGGCAGGCGGGCCGCTCCCCAGGAATGAACACTCAAGGCCCCTCAACCTGGTATGACAGATTCGTGGGAGGAAAACCGGTGATCCCTATTGTGTTGGATGGCATTCCCTTTAGTGCCTTGCTAGATACCGGGTCCCAAATAACATCTATCCCACATGTTCTATATAAAAAGTACTGAGCTGATTCAGACATTACTAATGCGCCAGATGACTTTAACTTTGAGGTATGGGCTAGTAATGGACAGGTAATACCAAAGGTTGGATTTAGAGAGATGAATATTCAGGTTGGGAAGGTAGAATTGCAGAACCAGGGTGTTATAATCATCGACATTAACCGGCGAGAACGTGAACCAGTGATGCGGATAGGAATGAATGTAATTGAGAAATGTTTTTCCGAAGTGTTAAGTGTTTTGCAGCAAATCGCCGAGACTGCTGGAACTGGACAACAGAGGCTTCTGCACAAAGAGATCAAAGCTCTGATATTGAAGCAACAGGTAGAAATCTCCGGAGGTGAGAACGGCAGTGTACGAGTAAGTGATCCAATACCCATTGTAATTCCTCCCAAAACTGAAATGTTGGTGTGGTGTAGAGCCGCAATAGGCATTAAAGGGCAAGACTATCAGGCCCTGGTAGAACCCGTGTACTCAGACAGCAGACCCACCATACTCACAGCGAGAGGAGTAGTTGACGTACACAGGGGAAGAGTGCCATTACGCCTATTAAACTGCGGAGAAGATGAGGTCACATTACCTAAGTATGCTACCATGGCTAAGTTGTACACGGTTGACAACAACAACATCACAGCCGCCGAGCCCTTGTCCGGCGGATGACAATGGCTCAGGAGAGAAGCTGGAGGATTGGTGCCAAAAGTTGCATGTAGGTACCAGTTCTACACCTCCCCGTCACAAGCATGGAGTATACCGGGTAGTGAAGGAATATGAACAAATATTCAGTAAACACCCGTTAGACTTTGGGCAAATCAAAGGGGTAGAGCACACTATACCCACAGGTGACCATCAGCCTATAAAAGAGAGGTATAGACCCTTACCACCAGCTCACTACCAAACCACCAAAGACATGCTCAGAGAGATGAAATCTGCAGGGGTAATAAGAGACAGTTGTAGCCCCTGGGCAGCACCTCTAGTGTTAGTTAAAAAGAAGGATGGGACCATGAGAATGTGCGTAGATTACCGGCAGATTAATCGCATCACACATAAGGACGCATACCCATTGCTTAGGAGTGAGGAGTCATTAGCTGCACTAAAATCTGCTAACTACTTTTCCACCCTTGATCTGACTAGTGGGTACTGGCAGGTTCCTGTGGCCGAGGCCGACAAGGAGAAGACAGCGTTTACTACGCCGATGGGCCTCTGTGAGTTTAATTGTATGCCATTCGGACTCTGCAATGCACCTGGGACCTTCCAACGTCTGATGGAGAGCTGCTTATGACACAAGAACTTTGAAACTGTCCTCCTGCACTTAGATGACGTCATAGTCTATTCCAAGATGTATGAGCAACATCTACAAGATCTGGCAGAAGTGTTTGAAGCTTTGTCCAAATATGGCATGAAGATCAAGCCATCCAAGTGTCACCTTCTCAAACCAAAGGTACAGTACCTGGGGCACGTCGTGAGTTCAGAGGGAGTAGCACCAGATCCTGATAAAGTCACAGTGATAAGGGATTGGCCAAGACCTACGAACGTGAAAGAAGTGAGGCAATTCCTGGGCCTGGTAGGCTATTATAGAAGTTTTATCAGAGGATTCACGGAGCTAGCAGCTCCTCTGCAAGACATTCTGGTAGGACGATCAAATAAGACTTCATCCTGTAATTTCCTGACACGGTGGGATGAGGAAAGAGAAGATTCCTTCAATAAGCTGAAAAGTGCACTGACGGGAGAAGAGATCCTGGCATACCCTGATTACCATCAACCCTCCATTCTATACATGGATGCCAGCAACGTTGGACTGGGAGCAGTATTGTCACAGATGCAAGGAGGCAAAGAAAGAGTTATTGCCTTTGCAAGTAGGAAGCTCCGGCCTACAGAAAGAAATCACGAGAACTACAGCTCCTTCAAGTTAGAGCTACTGGCAGTAGTTTGGGCTGTAACTGAATGTTTTAAACATTACTTGGCAGGTGTAGAATTCACCATCTACACGGATAACAACCCATTGACTCACCTGGATACAGCGAAACTAGGAGCTCTGGAGCAGCGATGGATAGCCCGGCTCTCTAATTACAACTTTGTCATCAAATACAGAGCAGGTCGCAAGAACGGGAACGCAGATGCCTTGTCACGGATGCCGCACCTGAAAGACGTGGAAGAGGAACCGGAAGAGTTGGAAGAGATTGAACTACCGGCCTTGCATCGTTCAAAGGTACAAGATTATAAACCCGGCGCCTACCAAAGAAAGCAGGAAGTAAATCTTAACCCGTTAAGACACTACGGATGGGCCGAAGCCCAAGATAATGATCCAGCCGTGAAGCTAGTGAAAGAACTGCTTACGCAACAACGCGCATACCCTGATCCGAATGCCCCAGCTGAAGCTATACAGCTATGGAAAGATAGAGGCAAGTTGTTTCTACATCAAGGAAAGCTCTGCAGAACGTATACTAATCCTAAAACGCATGAACTAGTCTGGCAGATAATCGTGCCCAAGAGAGCCACTCAAATGGTCTTAGAAGCTTACCATGACGGCGCAGGTCATTTTGGATGGAAGAAGTTAGAAGTGATCCTGAGAGAAAGATTTTATTGGGTTGGCATGAGAAAATCCATTGAACTATGGTGCAGAAGATGTGCCGCATGCAACCTCAGAAGGAAGGATCGACAGAAAGCTCCGCTTCAACCAATAGTAACCAAGCAGCCACTCGAGCTAGTCGCGTTAGATCACGTCAAGTTGTCACCAAGCCGGTCAGGCTATGTCTATGCCTTAACCATCGTGGACCATTACTCACGCTTCTTAGTGGTGGTACCAGTCAAAGATCTAACAGCGAAGACGGCAGCAAAAGCATTCCAGACGCATTTCTGTAGACCACATGGTTACCCAGAACAAGTCCTTGCAGACCAAGGTCCAGCTTTTGAATCAGAACTATTCAAGGAATTCTGCAATATGTACGGTTGTAAGAAGATTCGCACAACAACTTATCATCTTCAAACAAATGGTTTATGCGAGAAAATGAATCATATTGTAATTGAACTGTTAAAGACTTTACCAGAATCAGAAAGAAACCAGTGGCCAGATAAATTACCTGATTTGGTAGACTTATACAACCATGTACCCATGAGTTCTACAAACTGCACTCCAGCCTACCTTATGCGTGCAAGACCCGGTAAATTACCAATTGATCTAGAAATGGGAATCGTAAAACCAGATACAGAAGTAGAAGAAGAATCAGATTGGGATACCCAACATCAGAAACAGTATCAACAAGTTCAAGAATGTGTAGAGAGAAATCTTCAGCAAGCAAGAGCAAGACAAGAGAAAACTTTTAACAAACATGCTCAAGCAATGCCATTACAAGAAGGTGATCAAGTTCTCAAGAGAAAGAGACGCACTGACAAACTGGATAATCAGTGGGAAACCGTCCCATACACAGTCTTACCATCTAACCTAGACAATGTTAAAACCTGTTTGATAAGCAAAGATGAAGGAAAAACGTCACAAGTCGTATCTCGTGATCAGCTAAAATTGTGTCCTGAAACACTGAAGACACCTGAAGTAACAGAACCCGTACAGGTCCAACCTATTAAAGAAAGAGAAGAAGTATTCCACACGGTACTAGGAGATTTCCCTAAAACATGGCCAAATTACCATGGAGCAGTTGTCGTACCAATGATTGCATTCCTTCAATGGTGGAACCAACACCAGAACCTGTGTTACCAGAACCTGTGTTACCAGAACCTGTGTTACCTGAAGAAGTCCCAAGACCTGAAGAACTGGAAGTAGAACCCGTAGAGGAAGAATCAATTCCTGGTCCCAGTGAGCTTGCCAGTCCTACAGTCAGATCTTCATCTAACATAGTACCAAACACTGCAAATAGGTACATGCCTACCAGCACCAATAGGCTACATGCAAGTAGTATAACCGTTTTACGCAGATCAGAGTGTGCTGCCTACCTGGCGCTCGAGTCCGGCACATCGCTGATCGGGTTGACAGATTACTGGGAGGGGCTGGTGAGGACCCAGCGGTCATGGTGCACATTGGCACAAATGACAAAGTTAGAGGTAGGTGGAAGGTCCTTAAAGATGATTTCAGGGAATTAGGCTGCAAGCTTAAGGCAAGGACCTCCAAGGTAGTATTCTCTGAAATACTGCCTGTACCACGTGCCACACCAGAGAGGCAACGGGAGATTAGGGAGATAAATAAGTGGCTCAGGAATTGGTGTAGGAAGGAGGGGTTTGGGTTCCTGGAGAACTGGGCCGACTTCTCTGTTGGCTACAGGTTCTATGCTAGGGACGGGCTGCACCTCAATGGGGAGGGTGCAGCTGTGCTGGGGGAGAAAATGGCTAGAAGGTTGGAGGAGTGTTTAAACTAGGGATTGGGGGGGAGGGTATTCATTGTATAGGAGGGGAAGATAGTGTAAACAGTAACCTGGGCACAAGTAATAAAATTGGGGGTGGCATGGGGGGTGGGGTTAGAACAGTCAATCTAGTAGGAAGGAATAGAGGTAAAGAGAGATGCATAAAGTGCATGTTCACTAATGCCAGAAGCCTCACCAACAAAATGGAGGAATTAGAATTGATTTTGTTGGAAAATAATTATGACATGGTGGGGATTTCAGAGACTTGGCTGGATGAGAGTCATGACTGGGCTGTTAATTTACAGGGCTATTGTCTGTTCAGAAATGACCGTACAAATAGGCGAGGAGGAGGTGTATGTTTATACGTAAAATCATCCTTAAAACCCATCCTGCGTGATAATATAGGTGAATCTAATGGAAATGTAGAGTCTCTGTGGGTGGAGATAAGGGGAGGGGGAAAAAATAATAAATTACTGATAGGGGTTTGTTATAAGTCCCCAACAATAATGGAAGTGGAGGAGAATATCCTCATAAAGCAAATAGATGAAGCAGCGACTCAGGGAGAAGTCATTATTATGGGGGACTTCAACTACCCTGAAATACATTGGGGATCAGAAACCTGCAGTTCTAGCAAAGGTAATAAGTTTTTGAAAACTATAAGAGACAATTACCTTTCACAACTGGTTCAGGACCCAACAAGAAGGGGGGCACTGCTGGACCTAATATTAACCAACAGGCCAGACCGCATATCAAATATACGGGTTGGAGGTCACTTGGGTAATAGTGATCATAACTTAATAAGCTTTCAAGTATCCTTTACTAAGACGTGTAGTAGAGGGGCCACAAGGACACTAAACTTCAGGAAGGCAAATTTCCAACGGTTGAGAAAAGATCTTAGTGCAATAAACTGGGACGATGTCCTGAGACATAAAAGTACACAACACAAATGGGAGATGTTTATTAGCATCCTGAATAGGACCTGTGCACAATATATACCCTATGGGAATAAGCATGCTAGAAATAGGAGGAAACCACTATGGCTAAATAAAGCGGTAAGAAGTGCAATATGTGACAAAAAGAAAGCATTTAGGGAATTAAAGCAAGTAGGTAGTGATGAAGCATTAAATAAATACAGAAAATTAAATAACATTTGTAAAAAGCAAATCAAGGCAGCAAAGATTGAGACAGAGAGACTCATTGCCAGAGAAAGTAAAAAGAATCCCAAAATATTTTTTAACTACATAAATAGTAAGAAACTAAAAAATGATGGTGTTGGCCCCTTTAAAAATAGTCTGGGTGAAATGGTGGATGAGGATGAGGAAAAAGCAAATATGCTAAATGACTTTTTTTCAACAGTATTTACACAAGAAAATCCCATGACAGACAATATGATCAGTGATAACAAAAATTCTCAATTAAACGTCACCTGCTTAACCCAAGAGGAAGTACGGTATCGTCTAAAAATCACTAAAATTGACAAATCCCCGGGCCCAGATGGGATACACCCCAGAGTGCTGCAGGAATTAGGTACTGTCATAGATAGACCATTATTTTTAATATTTAAAGATTCCATAATATCAGGGTCTGTACCACAGGACTGGCGTATAGCAAATGTGGTGCCAATATTCAAAAAGGGGACAAAAACTGAACTTGGAAATTATAGGCCAGTAAGCTTAACCTCTACTGTGGGTAAAATCCTAGAGGGTTTTCTAAGAGATGCTATACTGGAGTATCTGAACAAAAATAACCTCATGACCCATTATCAACATGGTTTTACGAGGGACCGTTCCTGTCAAACTAATCTAATAAGCTTCTATGAAGAAGTAAGTTCTGGACTGGACCAAGGAAATGCAGTGGATGTGGTGTATATGGACTTTTCAAAAGCTTTTGATACGGTGCCACACAAAAGGTTGATACATAAAATGAGGGCAATGGGGATAGGGGAAAATATGTGTAAGTGGGTTAAGAACTGGCTTAGTGATAGGAAACAAAGGGTGGTTATTAATGGAACACACTCAGAATGGGTCACAGTTAACAGTGGGGTACCACAGGGGTCAGTGTTGGGCCCGCTCCTATTTAATATATTTATTAATGACCTTGTAGGGGGCATACAGAGTAGAATCTCAATATTTGCAGATGACACTAAACTCTGCAGGGTAATCAATACAGAGGAGGACAATTTTATATTACAGGAGGATTTATGTAAACTAGAAGCTTGGGCTGCTAAATGGCAAATGCGCTTTAATGGGGATAAATGTAAAGTCATGCACTTGGGCAGAGGAAACAAAGGGTATAATTATGTGCTTAATTATAAAACACTGGGCAAAACTACCACTGAAAAAGACCTGGGTGTATGGGTAGATGACAAACTCACATTTAGTGGCCAGTGTCAGGCAGCTGCTGTAAAGGCAAATAAAATAATGGGATGTATTAAAAGAGGCATAGATGCTCATGAGGAGAACATAATTTTACCTCTATACAAGTCACTAGTGCGACCACACTTAGAATACTGTGTACAATTCTGGTCTCCGGTGTATAAGAAAGACATAGCTGAACTAGAGCGGGTCCAGAGAAGAGCGACAAAAGTTATTAGAGGACTAAGGGGTCTGCAATACCAAGACAGGTTATTAAACTTGGGGTTATTTAGCTTGGAAAAACGAAGGCTTAGGGGTGATCTTATAATAATGTACAAATATATGAGGGGGCAGTACAGAGACCTTTCTAATGATCTCTTTACTCTTAGGCCTGAGACTGGGACAAGGGGGCATCCTCTACGTCTGGAGGGAAGAAGGTTTAATCATAATCACAGACGTGGATTCTTTACTGTAAGAGCAGTGAGACTATGGAACTCTCTGCCACATGATGTTTTAATGAGTGACTCACTACTAACATTTAAGAAGGGCCTGGATGCCTTTCTTGAAAACTATAATATTACCGGTTATATATACTAGATTCTTTGATAGGGCGTTGATCCAGGGAATTAGTCTGATTGCCGTATCTGGAGTCAGGAAGGAATTTTTTCCCCCAATGTGGAGCTTAGTGTTGCCACATGGGGTTTTTTTGCCTTCCTCTGGATCAACATGTTAGGCTATGGGTTGAACTAGATGGACTTAAAGTCTTCCTTCAACCTTAAAAACTATGTTACTATGTTACTATGTTACCAGAGGTCAGTTACCAGCTAGGTACAGGGATTAAAAGGTCAAGTTAACTGTAAAATATAAATATGTTTGTGTAAATATAAATTGAACCCGGTAAACAAATGTACATAGTTAATGCAACGTTAAAAAAGCCCAGTACCTACAGAGACTATCCTGTATGAACTTCTTGCATATTCTTCAAACTTTTTCCTTTTATTTTATTTTTATGGACCATACTACCACGGACTGGTTGTGGTATAAACTTTCTAGTATACATTCATCAGCCCGGAGCCAAAAGACTAAACCCCTGGAAGGACTGCTTTTTGAATTTTTGGACTGTTTTTGAAGTTTAGTGGTTTTTGTGATTTTTACTTTTAAGTCTTTGTAAATATTAATTGTATTAATTGTTTGTTTCTTTATTGTTCCACAGTCCCGGAGTACTGTCTTTAACTAAGGGGGAATGTGGCACCCCAAGGGTTAATGTGCCACAGAA